>WYDI02033683.1:0-39697 GCA_009867235.2 Psittacus erithacus | reverse complement strand
CAGGATGGGCCAGGCTGGTGGTGTCTGAACCTCTCTCTGTCTGCCTGGAGCTTTGTTTTAGCTTGTTTGGCTGTTGCAAGTTCTCTCATGACCGGATGGCTGTTGCCTCACTTGTTCTCGTTTTGTTTCTGTATAGTTTTATATAATAACAACAGTTTTCTTTTTCTTTTTCCATGTAATAAATAGAGACTAAACATTTTTTGATCGCACAGGTAAGAAGACTTCAAGTATACCAACAATGAACTCGTCTTTGCTTACCAAGTGTGTTTATTTCTGCCTGCAGTAAGTCAGGCAGGATGTTTGTGCTTTACTTTCTGCTGTGGCAGTGGCCAACACTAAGGAAGCGCCCACAGTTCTGCAGGCAAGGTTCCAAGATGATATGTGCTGTGGGATGAAGATGGGGCTGACAAAGGCAGAAGGTATCAGGGCAGGTTTAGGTGGAAAGAGTAAGGAAACATGGAATGAGTGATCTCAGAGGGAACTGAATGTTTCAGTGCTCAGTGTTTGCAGTAATCTGTGCTTCCCCAGCTGTGGTATCCTGCTGCCTGTGGGTTAAGGGTGTGTTGTCACAACTGTCACTGTGTCCAGCAGCTGGCTTGAGTTTCCTTCTAAAAGTGCAGCCAAGGTTGGATGTAGTGTGGATGACAGCATCGGGAATGCATCAGCAGTTACTGTCAGCAAGATAGCAAAGCACATCTGGGGAAGGTGCCATGTAAACACAGCAAGTCTATTCTTATCTGATTGATACCCTCCTGTGACATGCTCTTCCCATTATCGCCTCTCCTGTTCTTTCCCTTTATGGAAGGTTATAACATGTTTGCAGCTTACTTGAACCAGGTCCAGCCCCTCATGCATGAGGTGCCTAACAAACCAGTCCTGCTCCTCCTCCTCCATTCTTTGAGCTCCCCCAGCTCATCCAGAAGAGGGATGTGCCTCATGGGTTGGGTTGCAGAATAGCTCATAGATTTTCTTGGATGATGAAGATGCTTAATGGTGCAGGATCCATCAGGACAAAAACTGTGGACACCGACCAGAGCTGCCTTGTCATTGCAGCTGATGACTGGCACGAGCAAGTACAGAAGCAAGCCATGGAACAGACAGCTCCCAAACCATTGGGGCTTTCTAAGTTCTCCTGCTGACACTGAAGAGAGTTAACAATTGAGAAGTAACTGCAGGATTTGACTGAGAGCTCAACTGGTATGCCATAGACCTGCAGCTGGACTACAGGGTTAAGCAGTAGCCACTCTTGCTTTACCAGAGCTACTTTTAGTCTCAGTGGTGTAATGGAAAGAATCTTTTGCCCTAGAAAAGGCTGCTCACTAAATTCAGCTCCTGCTGGTTTCTCTAGGGACAGTTTCTGTGTAGCAGGTGTTGCTCAGTAAGGAACAGAGGAGCACTTTGCTTCGGCTCAGAAGAGAGCAGCAGAGCAGAAAGCAAGATTTCTGTATTTCATAGAATTAGTGTTGTCTTCTCTGATTTGCCATAGGGAAATCCATGATGTTTACCATCATTCAGCTCTCTTAATGGCACTTGTAACTGTATGCTAAAATGCCATGAATGAAAATAGAGGAATTTTAGAGTAAGGAAAAGAAAGAAAGGCCGTGAGGATTATATGCTATTCCTACCAGCTGCAGAAAGGAGGTCCCCAGCTGCTTTTGATGCTGTGTCTCCTGTAGATTCCAGCGCTGCCTCCATTAGAGTCTCTACAGCATTGCCTGGGAGGTGCAAAAAGTCCTCAGTGACTTTTAGTATCTTCCAGAATCTCATCCTGCTGCTGTTTTCCTTAGGAGTTATTTGGGGTCACTGCAGTAGCTCTTTCTCTGCACACACTGCACAGCACCTCTTACCTTCTGAATGGCACCACTGGAGGACAGACTACTGCTTTCAAGCTATTTTGTTGTTTGATTTGTGTCTTTAAGTAAGAGCCATGATTGATGTTATTTAATCATTATTCTGAAGAGGAGAACCTTTTGAAGGTACATTTATTACTTTTCCTGGGTTTCAAGGCAGTGCATGTGAATAGAGGACCAGCACTGTTTATTCAGTGGATGCACCACAATGAGTGCAAAGTACTGTTGATATAAGGAAAGCAAGTGCCTGGAAAACATAGGGTTAAAATCCTTTTAACTTAACTTAGGTCTAAGATAGAGAACAATGTTTGCATTGTAAGTCTGTGGTGTGACAATAGAATTCAGTAGTCTTACTAACAGGGGTGAATTATTTCTTTTTATCCTTCTAACGAGTGAATTATTTCTTACCATCCTTCTAATTATCGGTTAGTTTGGAGACAGTGACTCCCAAACATCTGCTAGCTCGGGATACTCCTCTGCCCATCCTGTTCTGCTTGCAATACACTTTGTACGAAGGTCACACTGCTCTAAATCTTTGCCAGCTGTCAGAACCTTGCCGATACGGCTGGCTTCAGCTAATTTGTGATCATTGGGGCATCCAACTGTGCCAAAGTGCACCGTGAGGGAGACTGCTTACTTCATCTTGAAGACCCCTGCCCACGACCATGGGAGGGCAGCGCGCAAGCGCCAAAAAGGAGGAGACTTATGATAATGACTACCTAAACTAATGGTAATATCCCTGCCCACTCTCTCGGGACCCAAATGAATATGCATGTTTGTGTGTAATAAATATCTGCTTGCTTAACCCCTCAGTGTGCAAGCTGGGAGGAATGATCCCCCTAGCACCCGGCGCCGTAATAAGCATACCTGCTTTATAACTCTCCTTGAGTTGTGGAGGCTGATTCCATGCTTCTCTGTCATTCCCAATAATCTCTCCATGAGAAATGCTTACAGCAAGGAATGAAGCAGGTATGTTTTAATCCCTTCATGCCTCCGTATACGTTAATTTCCAAGTGCTTTAGAGCCTTCTGAATGAAAAGCTGCATCATTAGTCATGAGCACTCCTTGCATGCATCTGATCCTTTTTTAACCTGCTGCACCTTTCACAATCTCCTATAGCAATGAGCTTCACCATATAATGACATATAGAGTGAGTAATCCCTTTGTTTTAAACCTGGTGCCTGATATTTTATTAAGCAGCACGGCCAGGAACAGCAATAGCTCCTCCATTTGGTTTGGGGTCGGAGGGGCTGATAACCAGGTTGTCAAATCCTCTTCTGTTGCAAAATACTATGTAGTCCATAGAGTTCACATTCTCATGAGCATGTAGAGATTATTTTATAGGTTAACTATAGAAGAAGGACGGAACAATAGAAATTGGGTCTGTGGAAAAGTCATCATATAGCACTAGTGCTGACTGTGATCATCTGCTTAATGGGCTGATTGACTTTAGGACCTTTCTCTTGCAGTGTCTTTTCCTTAACAGATACACTGAGTTACACACTGTGTTTATCACTGTTGTAAAAGAATGCAGGTTTAGATCAGCGGAACCTGAACTCAACAATTTGCTTTGGCTGAATCGTAACACCAGACAAATCCAAGTGCCCTGTTCTCACACGTGAACTGTGTAATTACTGAGGAGATTTATGAAGCTTCAGCTGGTTACTTGTACTTCAGTCATCAGGACACAGGGTAATTTCATCACTATTCAAAGGCAGTCCCTTGATGCATGAGCCAACTTTGAGAAGGGTTGCTAAATTACAAGGTGATGAGAGAAGCACTGGCATCACTTAATCCCAAACATTTAATCTTCAAAGATTTTGATTTAGAGTTTTTATTAAGATCTGCAGAGCAATTTTGATGTGGTTCTATTTTGATTGATTGATTGATTCATTCATTCATTGAAAACCACAGCAGAATTACTATTCTAAATTACTGCCAATTTTGTGCAAATAAATGAGTGCTGTAACTGGATTGTGTTTATCACTTACTCAGTGTAGAATGGAACATGTTGGTTATCCCCACTTTCCAGCCATCACCAAATTCACCAGGTGTTTCAGCTTCCTTTCCAAAGGCAAACCAAAGGTATTTCAACCATATATATAATCCAAAATAACCTCCTGGCACGGTCCCTTTGAAACTGATTTTCTAAAGAGACAATCAGCAAATATCCAAGTGATGTTTAACTTTATTCAGTTGAATTTTGCCAAATAGTTTTCCAGCTCCAGCCTGGCCTTGAACATGCCCCATCCCTGGAATTGCTCAAGGCCAGGTTGGATGGGGCTTGGAGCAACCTGCTGTAGTGGAAGGTGTCCCTGACTGTGGCAGGGGGTTGGAACTGGATAATCTTAAGGTCCTTTCCAAGCCAAACCATTCTATGATTCTGTGAAGGGTCTCTTTCTCCCTGCTCTACGATTCACAGATTGCTTCAGCCAGGCTGAGTGAACTGTGCAGATGGAATTGGGGAAGGACAGAGCATAAGGAGAGCCTGAAAAAGTCCCCACGCTCTTTGAAATTATGAGCTACATAAATACAGCAGCCTTTGGGCTGTGGGATGGCAGCAGTTGCCTGGTTGCCCACCTACAGAAAAAGAGACACTGTTGGCTGAAGCAGGGGAGGCAATCTCAGCTCTGTGTAACCGATCCTTTCCGTACCAAGAATATGGAACTTTATGGAATTCAATTCGTATAAAACATTTATAAGTGATTTGGTTTTCCTATTCATAAGGGTTTGGATTATCACTTTCCTGCAGTAGAACTTTACAGACAGGAATGGAAATAGATTTAAGCTATTTTGTATACTTCCCAGGGCCTATCGGGTCATGGTGGATCCTACATTCATACAGAGCTATCAATTAAGTTGAGGAAAGGATCAAAGCAATCAATGCCAGCTGCGCCTTCAGCCTGATGTGAGCTGTAATTTATTCTTACATTTTTGAACTGCACCTGGAAACAAGAAGAGAGAATACGTTCTTTTGCATGGCACAGAACTTCAGAGGTTAGCTACCACTGAAAAGGTAAGTTTACTGGTGAAACATTTATTAACTGGTTTATGTTATTGAAGAGATTTCTGTAAATTAAGCAGGAATCACTCTTCAACAGATACTTCCTTTTTATATGGAAATTCCTTTTTGCCTTGCCCTCTGATGATCCGATGGCAGCAACCACCGACAGATCCAAAGCTAGCTGCTGTTCATAAGAGGCACTAGTAGCTTTTCTCTACCATGGCGATATCCCAACCCTTCCTTGGGGGCACATTCAGTTACTGCCCATTGCAGTTAACATAAAGCTACAACCGAGCAGGAAAAATGGGTGATTCAGAAGGGAAGGAGAAACAGTACAGTTACGTACCAGTCACTGTTCACAAGGTATCACATCCTTCAGCAACAACTTAAGCTACAGACATGGAGATGAACAACATAATAACTGTGAGTGGCCTCACCAGGTAAAAGTCAAGAAAACAACCACCATAAAGAAGAAATTCTTTACAATGAGGGTGGTAAAACACTGGCATAGGTTGCCCAGAGAGGTGGTGGATACACCATCCATGAAGGCATTCAAGGCCAGGCTGGGCAGCCTGATCTGTTTGAAGATGGCCCTGTTCATTGCAGGGGGGCTGGACTGGATGAACTTTGAAGGTCCCTTCCAATCCAAACTACTCTGTGATTCTATGTAGTCACTGTTCTGGTGTCCTTAGCACTGATTACTTGTGTCTTGTGCATGCTGACAAGGGTGTTAGGCACTCCTTTCTCCAACAGGAGAGGTAAAGCATGGACTGTGGAAGTGTAATTTCCTCCTCATGTGCCTAAGTCTTGATTTGTGAAAAGCAGTTTAACAATAAGTTATGAGCAGAACATCCACAGGTACATAAGTCCTTCATCTTTCAGAAGGCTTAATGGAAAGTGATGCTAATGAAAGCCTCTCAGTGGCATATACCCCAAAATGACTTCCTGAAGGACAGAACTACAGTAATGCCTGAATTCAAGGTGTCTGAGATGAAAACAACTCCTTCTGTAGCCCATTAATTGTCCTGTTTCTCTAATTCTGTCTTTTTTTAGTACCACTTCTGTTCTGTTCCCCATAAACCAAAATAGATTTTATTCCCAAACCTGGTGCAATTTATGGTTGTGAGAAAAACTGTAGAATATTTTACATAAGAGAAGAAATGGGCTATCATCAGCTCCCAGAAACTGGAAAGTGATGCAATAAAATTCTAGCACTTTTATTACTTGTAAAGCATGTAGATGAGAAGTACATTTAAAGGGCAAATGAAGCAAGAATTGTTTTTTCTACAAATTAAACAGTTTTGTACAGATACCTTTCTCATGCATTTCAGTTTCTCTTTGAATGTAAAAGCAGCTCCTGATGCGAAACTTCCTTCAGGTCTTATTTAAAAGCAGAATAACCCCAAGCCCCTTGCCAATAGTGCCAATGCCCTCCAGCTCCCTCAACTGGAAGAAGACATCTGAATGAAAGAGATCTTCCAGGAAAATATAGGAACAAAAGCTGCCATAATGGGTCTGGGACTAATGAAAGTGCCAAAAGGAGCTGGGAGGTCAATGTCTGGTTATACCACAGTCTTTATTTTCCAAAGTGCCAGTAGAGGAGGGAGGCACACACTGACTTGGGGAGGGATGGACACTGGCTCCCTGAGGAAATGCTTTTGGAATTCTGCATCCAAGCTGCTGTTTTCTCTCATTATCAGGAATGGCTGGTACTGCTTCTGAACAGAAAGCAAACCAGTGAAATGAGTGTTCACCAGCCCTGCAGAATAGATTCTGGAATACAGAGGTGCCTTTGGTATCCTATATTATAAAAGTAATTATCCCAGCAAGAAAAATGCAGGTGCAGAGTAGTGTTGTATTTTTTCTCTCGATATAGAATCACAGAATCCTGTATGTGTGCTGTTGATCACTGCTATGGCCAAGATTTACAGGCAGCTTGGCAAATAATGGGGTTTCTAATTGTACATCTAAACTAAAGGGTCCTCAAAATTAGCAGATCTTTGAGAAAACTCTAATTGGGAACTAATTCTTCCTTCTCCCTGCCCCCAGATTTGCCTCCATCTAGGACTGTTCCTAAAGCAAGCGCATTGCCAGTATCAGAGAAGCAGTATCTTCTAACTCAGGAGTTCTTTAATATGCAAAGCTCCGGCTCACCCCCACCAGTACACTCACATGCATTCAGAAGGTTGGGAACTCCAGTACAGCAGGCAGTCAGGAGAGACTGGGTCACTGCAGCAGCCTGAATAAGCTGCACTTGTGACTTGGCTGTTTGAGCTTATCGAAGCCATCATCCTATGCTACTTCTTTCAGTGTCCCTGCTGCTGCCTGCACAGTGAAGGCTGCAATGGAAATCTGCCTCTTAACTTCTTCCCAGGCCTCACGCTGATCCGCTTTGCTTTCAATATCAAACAGGGCATCATAGATCCCCGGGAAGGACTCGCCAGCATACTTGTTGTGGCTGCTTGGAGCAAAGATGACATGCCTGGTGGAGGGAAAGAGGAAAATAGAGCTACAATAAATAATTAAAGTAATCATTAATGGTGTGTGATCATTGTAAGGAACTGTTGTATGCTACATAAAGCAGCTATGAACCTTGTCAAAATCAGAACTTAACAAATACACAGGACATCTAGCTGTGTATAAAAGGACAGGTGGAAGCAGCAGGTATGCAAGAAGAAGAAAGGAATGTAAGAAGAGGGGAAAAAAAGCTAAAGGAGAATTCTCGAGAAAAGCATGGATTCATCAGGGGAGAAGTGATCGCATTGGAGCAGAACTGAGCGAAAGTATCAATTTTATTTGTTGGTGGGGTTTTTTCTTAAATAATGAATAGTTGGTGATCTGCTTTTTAATTGATTTTGTTCATATGAAGTATCAAAGCACATCTGTAGCATGTGAGAGGCTTCCCAAATCAAAATAAACACTAAAAGTACATTAATAAATGCAAGCAAGCAAAAAGCAAGTTAAAAAATCCCAGACATCTCTAAGTGATACCTAATACCCAACAAGAACTGCAGGAAACACCTATTTCATTCTTCCAGAAGTGTGAATGACAGTTTATCCTAGGAGGATGGAAGAGTGATTCTCAAATTCCACCTGCCTGAGGGACTTCTGGCTTGGTGTGAAAGCCATCAATCAGTGAGTTAGATATATCCAGGCATCAGTAAAAGGGGGTGCTGAGAGTAAAGTGAGGCAGTCACACACTTGACACTGGCAGTTAGCTTGTTGTCAAGTGTTATTAATAAATGCACTATAAATGTATTGTGGTGCACTAAATATTGTCTTTCTCTGGGCCTATGTGCTTATAGAGAGAAAACTTCAAGAATAACTAAGAATTATTTAAGCCAATAC
Organism: Psittacus erithacus; assembly: GCA_009867235.2. Lineage (NCBI taxonomy): Eukaryota > Metazoa > Chordata > Aves > Psittaciformes > Psittacidae > Psittacus > Psittacus erithacus. The sequence continues at coordinate 31,495 of WYDI02033683.1, read as the reverse complement.
GTGCATCTACAGAAGCAGCCAAAGCTGGGACAGCTGGGACTCTATAGCACAGCTCATGGGACTTTATCTATCCTGTGTTCAAAGGTCCCTCTCTAAACCCTCTCTTCTGGACTTCTGATCCTCATTACACTTCTGTTCTCATCCTCTTCTCCCTTTTACTCTACCCTCTTTTATCCTTTCTTTTCAGTACGGTTGATTCTCCACTCAACCCCGACTTAGTACAGCTTTAAAAGAGCAAGTGGTAACAGAAGTAGTGCTAAACATCTGCAAGTAAAATTCACAGAGTATGATGGCAAATAAAAACAGAGTGCTAGACCCCAGGAGAGGAATTAGGCACCACAAGACTGGTGCAGCCAAGGAATTCTCCTCAGAGGTTATAAACAAAGCCATCTACACACTGGATATTATCTAAAACAATCTGTTGAGCGGCAATTCCTATATGAAGCCTATATGAAGAGCAGTTCAGCTGAGGAGTCAGTTAGTGTGATGTTCACCTTCAAAAACACAGCGCCTTAGGTAGCTGGGCAAGCAACCTCATTCCTCACCTGTAAAACTTCCTTCCTGGTAATCCAAGAGGATCGATGAAAGCTCTTTCTATAAACATCAGCTGGTCGTTCATGATTCGCACTGTGACTGGACTGCAGGAAACGGAGACAGAGATTTCACACAGTGAGGCAACGTGACTTCATTTTCACTGAACATAAGGTGACAAGTCCAACTTTTACCTTTCACTGCTACCTGCCTTTCCATGTATTGCAATCATTTTAATGACAAGGTAATGCTAGTAATAAGCTCTACAGCTGATACTATTCATCACAGGAAGCAGAATTCATCTTAGCAGATACTGCCTTTCTTAAAGTTGAACAGCTCTATTTTATACTAACCAGAGAGACTCCCTGTAGAGTTATTGGAAAGAAAGAACTGCCACCCTGGGTATCTAAGGCAGATATGTCTATATTGAAATATTTATATAAAAATAATTTTATATATTTTTTTCAAACTTACTCTTTCTTGTCAACTTGTTCAAGCCTCCTGTGAAATTCAGCAGCAGCCTTTGAGAAGTTCACCACAGCAGAAAAAAGAGGATCTAGAAAAGGAAGAACTTTGTGAACAACTTCAGAGTATCTACTGAGTCCAATATACCTTTAGGTTACCCAGTGGGAGAAAAAATACATTTGTTTTGCATTAATTTTGTTATCTTTCCATCATTCATTCGTTTCATTAATGGAGACTTTAAAGAGCTGCACTACTTGCAGTAATAGACTAAGACCTTGTGCAACAAGGTCAACTACAAAGCAGAATGTTTGATAAAGCTTTCAAAAGCATACATCTTCCCTCTGTCCGGCAAGGAGACAATGGGCTAGCATTGCAAATGGAGAACTCTGCAGTTTCCTTTTTAACAAAGGGATACACTGCAGCGTCCAGGTATAAATAGCCTGACTTACATCAAAAATACCGTCTCTTCCAGCAGGCTGTGGAAGAATGGCAGGATTTCCCTCTCGGAACATTATGTCCTATTCATATCATAACAGAAGAGTGTGATATGGATATTGAATTGTATTGGGTGATGTGTAAAAGACACAACTCATGGAACGTGGTGATAGCGTAGATTAAAGCAGCCAAGGCCCATGATTGCTCCATGCGGGCATTAGAGTTACAACACCAGAGGTGTCCCTGCCATGATCCCCCATGGCCACCCTACAGTGCTGCTGCTCAGACCCCAGAATTTTGCCTGATATGCCTGCTTCAGTGCAGGTAAGTGAGTGCTTTTTCCAGCTCTGTCCCTGGCAGTACATCCAAGCCATGTGGAATAATTTCACCAAAGAAGCAGCAGGCTTTTCTTTTAATGGCAACAACAGCTGTGAAAGGGCCTGTTTGATACAAACCTGGCAAAACTATAATTTCTATGACTGTTTTGTTTAGAATAAGTAATAAGGTGAGTGTTATGGGGACCTTACCAAAAATCAACTCAATTACAAAGAAGCAAGGTTTACAACTTGTACCTTTTGCCCACAAGTTTCAGCATCCTCTCTTTGATTATACTGGAATATGGGGCATAAGATTAGGTGATCTCCTAAATCCAGTCCTCTGTTGACAAGCCTGGCCCTTTAATGTTTATAAATTTATCACACTATTTTAGTGTGACAGGCCTTCTGTAGCCAGATTTATCACACTATTTGGTGTGATAGGCTTTCTGTTCCCAGGACTCCTCTTGAAAGCTGTTCTGCAGTTTCATTTGCTCTTCTATTTCTAGGAAACCTCTTTCTTCATTACCAGCCCACACTTGTTTGTTCCTATATTAACATTTTTGTTTAGTTTACACAATTATAGGCACAGATTTTCTGTATGCAAGCTCTTTATGGACTGCAGTATAGACAGACCTACGTCACCTTGTGAGAGTGAGAATTTACACTTGCCCACAGCCAAGGCAATAGTTTCCAGTGTGCTGGAGGACAGAGTTCTACCCTGCTGACATCATGGCTATATCATGGCAATAGATTATATTTCAGAAGCAGTAGGAGGGGATTTAAGAGGAAAAAAAGAAAGATCATCTGAAAATATGTAAGAGAATTTGTGCTCATGATCACCATTCAGTGTTGTCAGTGTGGGTTATGTCAGAAAATACGCAATAGCATATGACTGCGAGTGCATATTTCATGAAAAGAAGGTTTCCAACCTTCATTTTTGCAAAGGAACAGCTGAAATGGGAGCCCAAAAGCAAACAGAACCTTAATCTATTATTATGAAGGGCAATTATGTGATTTATTCAGGCTTAATTAACAATTTTCTGACATTCAGTGTTGCCACAAGGCAACTATGAAACTGCTGAGTTAGATTAGTTTTGATTTACACAGTATTGCAAAAACTGCCAATGTATTTGAATATACCCTGGTGTGATTGATAGAATAAACAAGAATTATAAATTCTAGTTTTATTCAAGAAACAGTTTAAACTGATCAGGCATTAGAGAAAATACTGAAAATAATGAAAAGATTGAAAAATATGACTTGCAAAAAACCTGGTCAAAATGACACAAGTATAACATTATTAAGGAGAGGGTTAAGTGACTGAAAAGAAGATTGCTTCTAGAGTCTAGGAACAAATATTGTTGCGTTGGTCAGAAGTTAGTTTGGGCAACTTCTAATCTGAAATGAGAAAGACACTCAATGAAAATAAATGATTTAACAGAAAATTTTGGTGGGTGTTCTACTGCCACAAAAATTAATTCCAATTTTGATATTCCCTCACAAGGTGTGCTGCAGTAAATACAAGAATGGATTGAAATAAATCTCTGTGTTAAGCGATGTCTCAGAGCAGATGATCCATCGCGCACAAGGCTTCTTCTGTCTCGTGTGGCCTTTATACAAAAAAGGGTGTCTTTTCAAATTAGTCAGGAATTTTTCACCTAAGCCATTATATGAAGTTCTAAATGTAATTATTAATTTTTCCCAAATGAGGATCCAAGATGAGTTAATGTTTCACACAACCCCAAAGAAGTTCTGCATCTCTCAAAGGCAGTTTATGTCTCTAAACCATGGATCCATTGGATAAAGAGTCAGCTGAGACTGCCTGAAAAATCCTCCTTGGTACAGAAACACAAAGAGTGAATGAGGCAAGAAGAGAAAGCAGGAGATGAAGAAGATGGTGGCAGAGGCTTTCCTAGCCTGGGATCCAGAGCACTCTGCTGCTTCAGACCTGGTTTGTATGCTTCATTGCGATGCGCTCAAGCGCTCAGCAAATGGAGGTATTTCTGCAGAAGAGCTAGAGAAGTGGTTTTGTGGCCTAAAAGTGGTAGCCAGGCACTGAGACAGATGTAAAGCAAGTTTCCCAGGGTCAGATGGAGTCTTTGGCTGAGGAGGAATGGGAACCTGCTTCTCTCAAGTGCCAGGCAGTTGCCATAAACCTTTGTCTTCTTGAGCAAGAAAGTGAGAAGCAGGCTGATAAATCTTTGTTCTGCATTTGAGGTCTACGATTTCTCATGAGCACTGTAATAATGGCCATAATTAATAATATAAAAATTGTTATAACCCTCTCATCTAGGCAATAATGTGTTAAACGTGTGTTTTATTTAGGAAAAAAAGAAAAAAGAGGCTCTTTAACATGATGGCAGAATTAAAACAGGAAAGTAAAGAATTCAGTTTCACAGCTATAAGAGATATAAAGCGTCCCTACATGATTTTAATTAACACACTTAAGAAATAGCTTTATGGCTATTACTCACCAAATGATACTTCATAAAGTTTCAGCTGTTCTTCATGTTTCTTGGCCAATTTATAAATTCTGTTGCTATATCCTTTTAAGGCTTCTCCATAATCTCTGCAGTCAAATGGAATGACCTGGGAATCTGCCAGTTCATAAACCAGTTTGCCTCGTAGCTGGGCAATTGTTAGGTGTTTCTTGAAGGTGGGGTCATAAAACTTTGCCACTAACTCGAAGGTCTCATACACTGTGTGATAAACAGGATAATTGCTGAATTTGTCTGCTTTCTGAAAAAGAGCAAGCAAGTTTGTCAGTGCCCTGTATTCTAACTGCAGTTAAGGGACATATTGATCACTTAAGTATGATGTTTTGCACAGATTCCAAATGACAAGCTATTTGCTACAAAACAAATAGCTACAAAGCTATTTGCTATTATCTTTCCATTTTGGTGCACTCATTTTAAGAAACTAAATCAACATGAATCCATGGACTGTCACACAAGGTGAAGAGACCAGGCTACCTTCTCCCTATCTACACAGACCTGCCTTCAGTTCCATTGTGCGGAGATTGCTTTCAGTAAAAGTGAGAACAGTTCTGGGTAGCAGAAGTCCTCCATCATGGCCCTTTTTCATCTTGTGTAGCTATTTCTGAACACAGACTGGGCATATTTGTATATTAAGGGCCCTACTAAGAGCATGGTGAAAATAAATATACACTTCCCCTCAGATTGTATAAGTGCCCTTCTGTGACCTTGACAGCCTATAGAATACACATGTCACTGTAACATGTTTTATTTTCCAAACATTTAGGTTTCTTGCTAAATTAAGAAACAAAACTGATATACAAACCAGCCCAAGGTTCTTTGAAGCTTTTGTATTAATCATGAACAAATGCTTTTAAAAGATGACTGCTCAGCACTACAAACTTCAAGCAATCTGGAAGACTTACCCTGTTCTTGGTATAACGGACTCTGCCTGATGCAATTCCCAGTCGCTGAAAGTAAGCTTCGAAATCACTGCCTGATCCTAATTTGTTTATTCTACATATAGGAAAGACAACATCTTATTAAGAGCATTCCTGTTTGCTATGGTAGTAATTTATGCAAAATGCAGATTTTTGACAGAAATTTAGGTCAGTTGCTCTGGAGGTTGCATTAGGGACACTTGTAAGATCAGATACTAGATGAGTGGCAAGCTTAATGACTCTACCTGATTTTATTCCACCACACTGGTTCAGTATCCAATATTGCTAGGAAGACCTTTTAAAGGTAACAATCCTCATTATGACATTGACCACACTTTAAAAAACCCTGTACATATTATGCACAAGAGACATAAAATTGTATCAGGCATGTTTCTGCAATCTTAAAACATTAATCATCTATTTCCAAACTAATATGAATTGGACAGCAATATATGTAAAGACAGATGTGTTTATATGCTTAGCATGTTCCACAGTAGAGTCAAAGCCTGAGAAGCAATTTCCACTGCAATGAGCATTTCTTACTTACAAGTAGATATTGCCATCTGCTGGCTAAGGGTGGGAAGACAGGGGGAAAGAAAGACTGATGTGATATTCTAAGTATTTTCAAATATTTATTTAAGTTTTATATTGAGCTTTAGGTTTGGATGTCCAGCCTGGCGAGTAATTGGTGTTTCTCAGCTAAAAAAGAAACAGGTTTCTTCTATTACTCCAGCTGGAATTCTTCTGCCAGTATAAATTTCTGCAAAGAGCTATTTGTATCAACTGAGAAAGATCAGATCTGGTAGCTTTTTCAAAGGAAGAAACCTCAGTGAGTCCAATGAATCTAGAAACTCAACAGGGTCTGAAGGGTGGGGTAATACACGCAGAACATTTTGGTCAAATCCCACAAAGGGGCAGTTCTGTCTACCTTCCGTGAGGGATGACACATTGTGAATAAGATTTAGCCCTGAGTGACAGGCTCAGTGTGGTTTGGAGTTTTAATACCTTCAAATATGACGTTTTAATACCCTCAGATATAGATTTATAATGTATTACACTTATCTTGTATAAACAAAGAACAAGTAATTACCACTCCAGGCAGTTTCTTTCAACTGAGCATTTGCTTATTCTCACAATTTTGATATTATCTCACCTAATAGTGTGACTAAACTGTATTTTGAATTCTCCCTTCACCCTGCTCTTTTTGATTGCTTTCCAAATTGCTGTTCTGCTAATAAAAAGCCTTTAAAAAGAGTGAGGTTTTATTTTACAGCAAGCATAGATGTCACTTTCATTTTAAAAAACTCATTAAATCTGATTTTATTTTACTTTAAAAGATATTGCTAGAAAGTCACCTTGTGCTAAAAGGTTTTGTATTGCTGTCATCAACAGCACATCTTGAAAAATTCTGGCAAGTAGCCATGCTTTGATATGATGAAAATATTGGGAAAGGCAAGAAAGATTAACAACTTACCTGGGACAGCTATTATTCTCACTTGCAGGATCTTTCTCAAGCCAACTCTCATAAAGAGACTTATTTTCGTAACCCTCATCAGGGCTTAAAATCTGGAGAGGAAAATACAATCTTATTGGAAGTACCTCTAACTCAACTCATTATGAAAGGAGACCTTTACATTGCTGCATGCAGGAAAGTACATGTACACTATTTACATTTATTACATGCATTTAGGGATCCCAACCACAAAAAGCATCTCACATAGTGGGCTTCATGAATGAAATTCAGTCCTATGCAAAAGCCTCATGCGAAGCACATAGACCATTTTGGTCCCATTTATGTTGTTTCCAAGAATTAACAAGGACTCATGAGGTGCACAGGACCTCTCATTATTCTTATGGAAGGAACTAACAACCAGCATATGCAAACACTTAATGGGCTTAGGCTTTAATATGTGTATATCTAGCTTCCCAATGTAATCCAAAACCAAATGCATTGCAGTTGAAATAGCAAAACAAAGAATATAATCACTCGGCTTTAGTCATAGACTCGTAGAATCATAGAACAGTTAGGTTTGGAAAGGACCTTAAGATCATCTAGTTCCAACCTAGAGGAAACTAGGCTGGAACCTAGTTCCATGGGTTCCTGCAATGGAACTGCCTGGGCAGGCATGCCTCACACTAGATCATGTCACCCAAGACTCCACCAGCCTGGCCTTGAACACTGCTAGGGATGGAGCATTCACAACTTCCTTGGGCAACTCATTCCAGTGGCTCACCACCCTCACAGTAAAGACTTCCAGTCCTTCTAACCCTTAGAGAAATCAGAGGCTTTTTTTCAGATTAGTGGAAAAGACCAAAGGTACAGACTGTAGTCCTTGGTTATCTTTGTAACAGGCTACTTAAGGAGGCTACTTAAGTGAAGGGGCGGGGGGAAAAAAAGGGGAAGAAAATTAAGCAGATCCCTCTGTAAAACAGAACTCCCCTGTTTGAGCTTTAGTTTCATTCCCTCTTTCCTAATCCTATTCACTGAAATTTTTAGAGACCTGAAGAATAAAAATAATTGAACCCTTAAATGAATTTGATTCTGTGACACTAGAAGCACAGAGCCAAGTAAAAGATGTGTCACATTTCTCCAGGGTCTATCAGTCATTTGTATATATGCTTCTATGCCAACAAAAATGGTGTCCTAGCTAGAAGTGGTCCTTTAGCAAACACCCTTTGGTATCCCTGACTTCTGTCCAAGAATCCGTCAAAACATCTTTTTCCTTAGAAAAGTTCCAATGATCAATATGAATGATCTTACAGAAAAGCTCAAAAGAGGGCAAATATTCTACAGAAAGGATCACAGCCTGTGATTTATGGATCACTGGAGGTCCCTGGTGGCACTTCAACACTGGTTAATGAAAGATAGCTCAGAAATGAAAACTACAGCGCTGAATCACTGTAAAGATTTGACTGTGGACATAAAATAGAGAACAGCAGAGAACCAGAATGCTATTGCAGAATCCTGCTCTGTGGAACAACAGAAAAGAAGTTGTGGATTTTGTCTATAACAAACTGACAAGACTAACATGTTCCAACAGTGGCTTTAAAAAATGGTCACCGGCAGCTCACTGCCATAAAATAATCCCCTTTACAAATGTAGCTATGAATATGGATGAATATAATGTACTTCTGGGAGCTTTTCAGCAGGGAGACAGCATGGAATTATGGAACAGCTGTCAGGTTTTCTCTTGTTTATATTATGCTTCTACTGTTAAAAGCTTAAATAACACTGAATAGGAAAAGTTTCCAAAAAGCCATTCTCAAGTACTTTGAATGGTACTTTAATGGAGGTTTTCTACTTGAACCCAGCAACTGTTAAATGGTTTCCTGAGGTGCTATTTTTAGCCCAGAGCACTTTTTCACTTTGCCTTTTGCACAAAAACATATCCATGGGTAATTAGCTTGTTCTGACAAAAAGTAAATTATTATGGCCAGGGCTCTACACCACTAAGGACATGGAAATGTTTATAGGTGAAACAATGCCCTTCAGTGTGCAAAGTGTCATAGCTAATGCTTGAAGAAGCATGGCTTCTTCCCACACAGGGAAGAAAGGGTAAAATAGAGTCAATAAGGAAAAAAAAATGTGGGAAAGAAAAGAAAAACATGGGAATAGCATAGATAAAATTCCCTAGATTCAAACCGCAGCATTTCCAGTGTTAAAAGAAAATGAAATGTATTGGAATATAACTCAGGATCAATGCTTCTGCTGGGCTGGGAAACTAGTAGCTGGAGTCACCCTACCAAGTGCCGTAACAGTGCATATTTCTATGTGGAACCAAGTCACCTGGGCTCCCTTAATATCAGGGGGGAAATAGTTTGAGAGTTCTATATGTGCAACAGCTGAGAACCACATTTGGTAAGTCTCATTCTAAAGGTATCTATTTCTACTATGGCCTTTAAGTCAGACAGAGACGTCTTCTGTTAATAGAGGTGGTTCCAGATCTGAGGATAGTGACAGAGGCTCATGCTAGGTGCTTAATCTGGTTAACTCCTCACATGGCCAATGAAGAGTCATGTTTTAATGGATCACAATCTTTCAGCCTCATGATAATTCATCCAGAGAGGTGAAAGCAAAGGAGACATGATCAGACCACTTGAAATCATTCAAATCCATACATCTGGCCTGCTGCAAACTCCACTCAGTCCCTCAGTGTTTATCACAGGGTTTCAGGGGCTCAGGAAGATATGAAGGAGTCTCAGGGGGAACAGACAAGATGAAAAATGGTAGCTAGCCACTGTGAAAATGAATAGATGCTCTTTGGCACATGAAAGGGAAATACAAAATGTAATTTATTTCCTTGAATGCTTATTACTTTAGAGAAGTGATCTTCCTTTTTATTATCTTGTTTTCATTATTATTATTTTTACTATATATTGCAAACAATATTCCACTGAAGTCAGTGACACATTTCAACCTTTCTAATACTGAGGAACTGTGAGCCTGAACTGTGTAGCACTGATGGGGGATGTTTTGCAATAGATTTTGGTGGGATCATGATTCTTTCAGCACAGCAATGATAAATCCAATATTATTTAATAATCCAGTTTTATCCAGTAAACTTCCACTCTTACATTCTTAGAAAGTCACAAATACTAGACACACTGATTCTGTACCTCTTTTGTCAGATTATACACCAGTTTGTAGAGAAGAGGGGTGCAGTCAACTCTCAGTGTGTAGTTACCTGAAAATGAAACAAAGATGTGGAAATTTTCCTTCGCATACCAGAGTCATTACCTTCTTAATGGATTAAACTTCGCAGTCCCTTCTTAGACAAACTTCTTGACTCCAAAGCAAGAACTTAGATTTTTGCCTCAGAATATATACAGAAAGAGGCTATATGTTTATATCGTATAAGCTACTGCTACACAATGACAATGATGCACCGGTTACGGTGTACATACACAGCAATGAAACTAATCATTTCCACAGTTGTAAATTATGCCTATCTATCCCTCATTAGCTACAAGCCCTTGTTACTCACACACTCCCTGAAGCCTGTGTTAAACAGAAGGCAAGGGTAACTTTTTGTAGGATGTTAAAAATAGAATCAGTGCATTCAGGAGCTGTGCAGGAGGAAGGCCCATTCCCTGGAAGATGTTTGAAGTAGAGTCTTTCAATGCAGCTGCTTCTTCTTTTATCCTAAAGAGTATTCATTCAATGTTTTTGTAGCCTGTATCTGAAAGATGGGTTTTTTCAGCAAGAGACTTGAAAGACATTTGGCATTTTTTATTTCATAACTCAGTCTCACACAAACAGGAGGCAGCAAAGATGAAGAGTAATGTTTTCACCTACTGTCTCCTAAACCCCCCCTTTTACCACCATGATGTGGCTGCTATGCCTTACACCCATAAGGTTTCCACACTGCCTGCAGGCTATGTTGAACTATGTATCTCATATGGAAGCTGTCAGTTACAGCAACAAGAGCCCCATCAAAAGAAACTAAGGCCACTTTTGAGGCAGGCAGGATTGTAAAGCATCTTGTCTGTGTACTACAACCATCAGATAGCAGATAGGCAAAAACCTCTACCCCCAAATACAGCCAACAACAAAGAGGAGAAGGATAAGAAAGCTGGGACCTAATAAAACATAAGCTCTCAGGTGACATAGTTAGGCTATTGGTACAGCTTTAGACATTTGGGCCATCCTCTGCACAGTGTGTACTCACAAAAGGACTACACTGACAATTACAGAAAACCCCATTATGATGGAAAAAATACTAGATAATGTTAATGAAGTTTCCAAGGAGAGTCTATATTTGAGAACTGGAAATTAAAGTCACAAAAATGCTCAAAAGTATGACACACTATTCTGTTTTTCATTGCTAAAAGACAGTGAATAATTTGCGTTCAAAACATGGCATATAAAGTGCTGTGGAGAATGTACGATGATAAAATAATCAGCAGAGTACATGGATGCTATGGCTTTACAGAGGATTTTAATGCCCAATCAGGTGAAAGATGTGCAAGATACTTAAAACAGTACACTGAGTATGGTCATCTTTTCCTTATTACATATTTCTTTTCCAGTGGTTTTACTTTCACATTTTCTTTACTGCATAAAGCAGAGACATGTTTGAATATCAAGATTTAGAAGAAAATTGTTAAGACAGCAGCACATTGGCTGCAAACCAACTAAAATATACGTGTTACAATCTACGCAGAGAATATGAAGCAGTGTAAAGCTATTATTTCATTCGTGAGATCTAGGCATGAAATTCTGCTCTACCTTTTACACAGCATGTAAGCTGCATAATTGAAGGAATTGCTTTTACCCTCCCTATATCCCAATTCCAACTGAGAAACTGGGTTTGGCTTTTCTTTCTTTTCAGTCCTTTTGTGACAGACAAAATTTTCAGCTGACAGGAATAAAAAGAGTTCTTAAATATGCTGTTGATACCCATTTCAGTCACACACAGTAAGCTCAAACCAGTTGGGTTTAACATGGGAAGGGCAATGCTCTAAATAACTGAGGTTATGATGCAAGACTTCTTCACAGGACTCTACTATTATTTCAGCACAGACAACAGTAAATTAAGTCCTTCTGTAATAAAGCTCAATACAATGTAAGAAGGATTTTGTGATTTAGGTCATAGTTTTGGGCCCAAAATTCAAGGTCCAGTTTCTAAGCAGTATTCCTGTATGACAGATTCATCTCATAATCTGAAGATCATAGCAAATTGCATGATGGTGGATCAGATTTTTTTATGAAACACTCTTCAACACTCATTTTTCTAGAAGAGTCCTGCCGTAATACATATGCAACTCCCTTCATATTCTCTCTGCTCATAACAATGAACAAAGGTGATCACACTGGCCCAAAACACCAAAATGGCTCCCACTGCCACAAAATGTAACCCTGAGGACTCAAAACAATTTGTCCTAAAATCGTAATAAAGTATTGTCCCAGATACAATTCCATAGGGAAAGAAGCTGGAACTGCAGGCATAACAAAGAGCAGTCTGTCAAACTGCAACTGGAAATTAAAGCTAATGCAGTTACGAGAGAGTTTAACATTCAGACTGCTCAGTTCATTAGAACAGAATACTAAACTCCTCCAGAGGAAACATTCTGGACCCCAGACACATGAGGTGCTGCTCATGAATGATGCTATTTGCAAAAAAAGAGCAACATGAGAATTTAAATTATTCTCTTTCTGTACTTAACTCCAGATTTGTTGCACTTACTCTGAACATTACATTATCTGTCATATTTGACAGCTCTGGGTGCAATAGATAATACACAGCATGCTATTATTATTGACATCTGTGAAGCAAAGTGAGTTTAAAAATAAAAGACCCACCTTCTATAGAAGAATCCGAGTTGATGTAAGCAACTGCCCGTTCCTGGAGGACTCTGGCATTTTCCTGGGGTTGAAAAAGCGTAATTATTATTTGCAACTTGTGAAATTTAGTCAAGAGTGTGTTAAGCACACTGGGGTTTACATCATTACCTTTAAGAGCCCCATGAGGATAAGTAGCACTGTGTACCTTACTAATTATATTAACATTTGAGGATGGGTCCGTGATCTGGGCATATGAAATTTATTCCTGCTTAATTTGCTGTGGAAAACACCAAGAAAATGTAGGATGCATCACACAGGAGCAAGATGGAACAGGAAAACTACTGAATACAATTGTAACAGGGTAAATTAAGGTTATATATGTGATTTATCTCTGCATTGCTTTTTTGAACATGCAGTGTATGACTGTGAGGTCAGCCAGAATTCCTCCATGCTTTTAATCCATAATTACTCATGTGAGCACCCAGCAGTGAGCTCAGTTTTAACACTGATAAACCAACTGTTGCTGTCATTTCTACACCCTTTCATTTCAAAAAGGGGTAAGTCAAAGCACTGGCATTTCCTATTAAAGAGAATTTGACTGATTTGAGTCAACCAAGCATTGCTTTCATGCTAAATACATGCACACACTTGCTGAATTTTTTTGCAAACTGGTAATTATGTTTGAAATTGATAGTCTAATCAGTAAGTGGTATTTTACTAAGTCTTGTCTTTGTGATGGATATCCTAATTAGGTTAGTAATTGTTACTTGATTCATTCAATTTATAACCCAACTAATCATTCGTAAGTCATGTGAACTAAAAATTGAACTGGTAATTGATACCTTCAAGGTGAAATTCATATATTTAAAATAAATAGTAGAGGAGATTCCGCAGAAAGATTATGGAGGGAGGGAGCAAGCCTGGATACACATACATAAGGCCTTGCAAACGTGCAAAAGCTTATTCACAACATAAAGAAATGCCTTCATTTATGAGCAATGGAGATTGCCTATGTAACAAAAGGATGTTGTCACAGTTGCAGAGTCTTTTTTTTTTACACAGAAGATGGTGAATATCATGAGTTAAATTTCCTCAAGATTTACTGGCAGCTTTACAGGAAAACATGAATGTAAACCATGAGGAATGTCTCTAGAGAAACTGAATCAAATCTAGATGTAAAAGAGAAGGAAGATAAAGCAATAAAACAATAACATAAAACCACTGAGGTTCAAATATGATTCGTGGTTATGGCTTTCTAATCTAGTACAGCTGCTATTTCAGGAAATAATGAATGATAGATTACTAGACATTAAATTATTAAACAAAAAACTTTACAGAACAACAGTAGCAATATGTGAAGAAATCAAACATAAAAAGAACTCCTAATTTATGCATGACTTGCTCAACAAAAATTGATCTTTTAAGCAGCATTGTTTCATATTCCTCATAGTTAAAACAAATAGATGTTTTTTTCTTGACAGCATCTAAATATATGCAAAGATACACAGTCAAAGAAAGCACAAATAAAGATTTATATACAGTATACTTCTTTTACCAGTGGAGTTCAGATGGGATGAAACTTTAATGTCAACTCTTTAAAATCTCTGAGTAAATGACTTTAAAGATAATTGAGATTGTGCTTTCTTCATCTAATGTCCCATAAACCACCAGTAAGGTGCACAGATTCTATTGCAGCTGGAAGCCAAGTAATGAAGAGAGAAAATTTGTGCAAACCCAAAGCAATGGAAATCTCAGTTTTGTTTACAGGAGACAGATGGAATCCCTTTGGTGTTTGGGAGCATATCTCTGGGTTTGTTCCCTCCTCTGACGCCTGTAATTTTGCTATGTAATTTTGTGCTATACTGAAATGCATGCCAATAAACTAAAGCAAAGAGATACAAATATTTTATTTGATAGATTTTAAAGTCTCTATCCACTTGCCTAAATGTAACCATGTAAATACAATTCTAATAGAAGATCAAGACAATACATTTCTGTTAAACCATCCAGTACTAATACATAGTTCAGCAGAAATGTGTTTCATCAGGCAATTTTCTGTCTGCTGCATTTCTAATTTGGATTTTACAGACAAAGCAATGAAAACACTTATAAGACCTGTATTTCTTACTTGGGCTGAACAAATCCACTTGCAGGGTTAAAAACTGAACATGTCTGACAGGGAAAGGAAGAGAAAAACATTCAGAACCTTACTTCTGAATTTCCCAACACCCTTCTATCAGGCAGGAATATAGTTATGGATCTCACAACAGAATTAATCTCTTGTCCTGCCCCTGACACTCTATGATACTGGAAGTTTCATAAGAATATGGAACTATTCACTCACAGATTACTCACACTTTCATTTGGCTGGGAGGTTAAATTTCCATACAGTGGTCTTGGTGTGATTACGGATCACAGGTACATGGACCTTAGTTTATAGAAACTAAGCTATTTCTCAAATAGAAAGTAAATCAATTTAGGTTATATAAAATGTTACTGTTCTGTTAAATGAACAGCTAGATTTCCACACAGGGATCGCTGAAGGACATTAACTTTGAATCCAAGTAGTTTTTTAAACCTTAGAAGAGTTAGTGCACTTATGTTGTAGACATTAAGTGGGTAATTTGTACAAATACATGAAGGCCTCACAGCCCCTGAAGGAGTCTGTTGTGCTCCAACTTTGCTGTGAAGCTATTGATTACAGTCTAGGAATAGATGCCACTGGGAATTGCAGCTGCCTGCAACAGACTTTAAAGTTTTACTTTCTTTACACTATTTTTATTCATTTACCTCAGCCCATTCTGTGGATCCCAATAATCCAAATTCTTCTGCATCCCAGCTAGCAAAAATAATGGTTCGCTTAGGTCGCCAACCTGCAATCACATAATTAAACATGAAAGTTCAATTTGAAGTTAGAAAGTCTACTGAAAGATCACCACAGGTAATTGAAATCAGTCTACAAAATAGCACTTAATGATATAGCAAAAATCCTCTCTGAACTCCTTAGAGGAGCATATTATTGCAGAGGCATTTCTTCTTAATGCAGTATTTTCATTCCACACGACTAAGAGCATACTATTATACCAATGAGAGCCATGAGGGAATAAATTCAGCCAACTAAGATGCAAGGCTACATATGCACCTCTTCAATTAATTTGCATCTTTCATAATGAGAAACACAACTTTCTGTGGAGGTAAAAAGTTAAATCAACACAACTGCTGGGGGGAACATTCAGCACAGCCCCTCAAAGCTGCTGGTTTCCATATCCATCATTTTAAGTCATTTTAAGTTACCTTCCATCTTCATTTTACCAAAGCTCCTTACAATCTCTTGCAGAACAGCTGCACCCGTAGTTGGATCAATACCACCAAATACCCAAGCATCTCTGTGACCTCCTAAAATAATATATCTGTCTGGAAACAAACACACAATATCAATCCTGTTTAGTATAGAGAAGAGAAGTTTGGGAGGATCACATTAATGCATATAAATACCTCAAAGGTGTGTGCCAGGATAATGGTGCCAGACTTTTCAGTGGTGCCCAGCAACAGGATGAGAAGCAATGGCCATAAACTAAAACATAACAAGTTTCACCTCAGCATGAGGAAGAACTTCTTTACATTGAGGTTGGCAGAGCACCAGGACAGGCTGCCCAAGGGAGTTGTGGAATCTCACACTCTGGACACATTCCAAACCTGCCTGAACACATTCCTGTGTAACCTGCTGTAAGTGGCCATGCTTTGGCAGGGGCATTAAACTAGATGATCTCCAGAGGTCCCTTCCAACCCTATTGATTCTGTGATTCTGTGATCCTTCATTAAAAATGCATTTAGGTTACCTGTATTTTTTTAGTTCCATCCCTACTTGTCAAACAAAATAAGAAGACTGGCACCAGTGCTACAAATTTATTTTTAAGGTAATCTGCAAACATTCACTTACTCTACTGAAGTATAGAAATGAAGACAAGAAATACTTTATGCATACATTTCCACTTAGAAGTCTTTCACATATATAAACTACTATCGGGTACCAACAATTATGTTGAGGTCCCAAATCATCCCTCGTTTTCTGTACTTTGAATTGTGTTAATTTTTGCAAAGGCAAAATGTATGACTATTGCAATGGGAAACCTAATGTAAAATGACGGGCAGTATAAAAAAATTCGCTGATATCTATCATTCTAGCATTCCCATTCAAATATATTCCCAGGAATGCCAATAGAACACAGTGCGATGGGAGGGACAGGACAACTACTAAAGGGTTTTCAGATTCCATATTATCTATCTAAAACACTTGAAGTTTCTTGCAACATGAGAACAACTTCACCTAAGACAAAGTAAAGAAGCAGTTAAAATCACCAAGCACCCAATACTCACCTGGCTCCACAGCTCCTCTGAGGATGCCAATCACATTGTAAATCCGTGTTATTTTATTGTTTGTATGAACATGCATCCTGACTTTTCTGAAATGAAAAGCAGTATGGAGTAACCATTTCTGACTGAGAAGGCAATAAAAAGTCAACATTAATAATGTGGAAGCCAGAAACCTTCTGGTTTTGTTTTGCTTTGTGTGTTTAGCACTAATCAAACCTGTCATGCTGAATCAGTGCCCCATTTTTCACTTCAGGTTAACCTGCTGACAGAAGGATGACTTAGAAACTACTCTATGAAGAGGGCCAATCTACAAACTTTCAAATATTTACAGCATTCACTGAATTGTTATTTAGGGAAGTCAATCGATAATTGTGTATTAGAGGAGTAAACTGAAAAGCATATACTGTGATTAAAAATACATATACATTTTTACTAAAATTATAATTGTGGATATATATTTTTATAAAGAATATACTTTGGTTTTCTAGCACAAGTCTGTGTAATAAGATAGAACCCTGAAAGAAGGTCACTGGAAGCATTCATCCAGAAATGAATTGAAATGTCTGTTTAGGACAGCAGATCTAAGTGAAAATAGTCAATCCTCCATCCCTTCCCCCCAGTAAAAACCACTTATGAAACTTCATAAAAAGGAAGGCAATTCAGGTATTAGGAGACCTAATAATAATAGCTGTAGTATTCAGACCCTCTTCACCTGTATTAGAAACAAAGCATCAGACAATGCTTGTTTTGTGTCTGGCAAAACCCCGAGAGTTTAAAATTTGAAGTTACCTTTTCAGCACCAAATCTGCACAGCTGTCAAAATCAAACCCTACTTCAGGACAGCTACTGGATCTTTGCCCAGAAAATAACTGACACCAGTGCCTTGAGCATGCATATACTCACACACTTCGCATGCGCAAGTGACTTTCTAACTAGGCTCAAAAGGTTCATTTTGCTATGGAGATACTCTGAGAAAGAAGCGTATGTAGGATTAGCCCATATTTACAAGAACTGTTACCCTATCAAGTTAGATGTTGAAAAGAACATCCAAAAATGTTACCCATGTGTATGTTCTGTGGATGAATCATATTGTTTCTTTCTTCACTTTTGCTCCTCAAACCATTCCAAACAGCACTTTAATTATGTCAAATATGCTTTCTTATTTATTTATTCCTACTTTATCCATTTTAGTGTTAAAGCAGAGCATAAAAGAATAATGATCAATGAGGTCTTCATAAAATCATATATTCAGGCATAGTCTTGTTTTACAGGAGGTGTAGTAGTGATAATGATACACCATATTTACACACTGTTCATTGTGGTCCACTATGACTCCTCGTAACTCCTCATAGAATATTATCTCATATAAATTAGAAGCATTATTATGTGAAAAATTAATAGAAAAGTCAAAGCCAGGTTGGATGGGGCTTTGAGCAACCTGGTCTAGCAGAAGGTGTCCCTGCCCATGCAGAGGGGTTGGAACTGGATAACCTTTAAGGCCCCTTCCGTGCCAAACTATCCTGTGAGTCTATGAAAAGTGATCTTCAGCTTTATCTATTACATCTTATCAGTTATAAACAAGGAAGAATGCTATGACAGTCCTTGGCAGCCAGTCAAATCTTCCTTCATCAAATGCAATTGTTAGGTAGTTTGGTCCAGTAGGAAGCAACTCCATTAGTAGCCGAGACCTGGACAGTTCCATTTCTCTGTTAAAGCTGAAAAAATGCAAACTGCAAACATTCTGTTGCTGGTCAAATGTCAGTTCCTCCCAAACAATATAGTCAGATATATGTACTTTGGGCTCTTCTGTCCTGTTATTGCTCAGGTCTGTCAATCAGGGGGCCTACAAGCTTTGGGTAATAGTTGATGGACTCCAAATCATTGCCACACTTCAGAGCTCTAAGTTCACAGAAATCCTGGGAAATCCTTGTCCAGTGGACACGGGAACATACATAGATTACTGAATTGTCAGTCCTTCCCTGTTGGGCTGGTACAAGCTGGCTGTCCTGTCCCTTTGGGCTCCAGAATCAAAAAAGGAAACCCAAACTTGAAGTAAGGTGGATGTTTTTGGTTAATACAACAGTATTGAAAAAAGTCTACTTACTGCTATACAGCCATTTTGAACAGGAGGAGTGAAACAATGCCTGAAACTTTAAAGTAAGGATTAAAGTTGGAAAGACTGGGTTGGACCTATACACTCTGAATCTCTTTATCCATTGACACTGGGGACGCTGAGCAAAACCATGGTTTTGGTAACTTCTTTTCAAATTCTAATAATTATCACCTAGTCTTGCGCACTTAGAAAGAAATAAAATTCTCCAGAATATCTCTAGATGCATTGTTTCACAGTCTTTTTCTCTTTGAGATTTCTTTTGCAATACTTTATAAATAGGCAAGTGTTAAACCAGACCTTCTAGAAGAGCTGCCTGCAAATCCTGGCCCTATGTTATAAGGCACATTGAGACTTCCCTTCCAGCTGCTGTCGGGAGCTGCAGGTCCTCCCATTGCACTGTGAAGTGGAAAACAACAGAAATATAGTTGACAAGGAGGCTAAAACCTTAAATTTCCTTAATGATTACTGCACCTAAACCAAGGTATGTTTACAAAATTGTTAAAAACATTATGCCAGAAACATTGCTTTGAATTTCCCACATTTTCTGAAGCAAAAAGTACTACAAAAGAGCAAGAAATATAAGTAACAGCACAGATTTTACTGTCTCAGTATTAAAAAAGAAAATAAACTGCTGTGTACTTGTGAATACTGACTTCTAGTGAGGAGGACTGATGTATACTCACCTTAATAATACTTCTGCATCATGATATCCAATAGGATGAACTGGGATTTTGGGGATCCCTACACCTTCATTAACTTTATACCTGAAAGTGTACTCTGAGAAACCAGAACACAATGTTAAGTTTACAGTGTTCTTAGCAACTTTCACCATACTGGAAATACTTTTGAACAGCTCAGCCACACCGTAGCCACAAGCACACATCAATTTTTCTTTTAATTCCTACATAATTGCTTAGATATTGCCTCTAGGAAACCAAAATGCAATGACAAAACCACAAAACCAATAGGGCATCTGCACGACTGTGTAACAGAAATCCCACATTTCATGCAAGGTTTGATTTGCTGCCCATACGTATTATCATGTATTATTAGAGGAGGGCCACAAGGATGATCAGGGGCTGGAGCACCTCCCATACAAAGATAGGCTGAGAAAGTTGGGGCTGTTCAGTCTGGAGAAGAGAAGGCTGCATGGAGACCTCATATTAGCCTTCCAGTATCTGAAGGGGACCTACAAGGATGCTGAGGAAGCACTCTTCGTCAGGGACTGTAGTTATAGACTAAGGGGTAATGGGTTTAAACAATGGTCAGAGAAGCCAGTGAGCTTTCCAGAAGCACCCCTGTATTCCCATTGTGGGCATCTTAGTTCAGCCTGAATTCAGGATGTCTACAAGGACAAAAGAAGCACATGGTGCCAAGATTTGAAAGACTTCAGGCTACTGTTATTTTTACCACAGAAATTTTACTCCCTATAAAGAAGATTTCAAACTGTTTTCCTGCTTGGAATTAAGGATCAGCAAGGAAACATACCTCCAAGCAAAGCTATTACTCTTCTTTGATGGTAGACTGTAACATAGTTTAAACGCATCCTCTTGAGAAACACAGAGATTTAAAAACTATTATAAATTCTCAGCCATTTTCTGTTACTTCAGTTTATAAACCTGAATTTCTTGTGCCACAATAACTTTCAGCGCCAGTTTATAAAGTGAAGGCCCAGGGTACAGGTCTTTCACTCACCTTTTGCAGGATAACCCGGTGTTAAAGGGTCCCCAGCTCCGTTCAGGTTTAACACATTCCCACGCTGGGCTCCTCCACCTGGAAGGTTCCAGCCATCTGGATAAGCATCTACTCCTGGGGCACAGTAGTCAGCAGGGTCTGAATAAAGTATGATCCCTTGGGCTCCTGCTAATATGGCATTTTTAACCTGTGAAATTATTTGCTTTTAATGCAGTAATAAATCTGAATGTGCCAATTTATTCTCATGGGGACGTAGCTTTACAAGTTGTATATGTGAAAGAGTTAAAATGAGTACAGACCCATCAGAAGAACAAAATACAGTATTTCATTATTTGTGTCACATCTTTAGTCACAGCTCCAGGCTATGAACTTAAACACAGGACATAAACTGAGGCACAAAACCTGACCACTATCCCCACTGTCCTACTGTCAGCAACTGTGTCAGAGCTGTCGTCTGAAGCTGGAAGAATTAGCTATTTAATCTCTGTTCATGTGACTCCTTGACAAACACTTCTTCAAAATACTGCAGTTCTATGGATGAAAAGTATTCAAAGCCTTGGCTCTGTACACAACTTTACTTACTTAGTTCCTTAAACTAATTTCTTGCACGAACTGCCTCAGGAGTTTGCAGGCATCTCAGCCACAGAGGATTAATACATTCAGCTGCTTTTATTGTGTTGGAAGCTATTCTTAGAATGCAGTCATGATGGACACATTGCAGGCTTCCTTCCGTTCCTGTGTTCCAACTTAGAGCTCTCATTAACTCCTGCAGGCTCTACCATGAGCAGCATCTGACCCACAGAGGGAAAAATAAAGCACACCCCTTACTTTGTTCCCTCTGAAGATCTTCCCATATCTGGCAATGACAATCATTCCCGTACAGTTAATTCCCATTTCACGCTTCAGTTTAAAAAAATCTTCAGTACGACCGTAATTCACATACACCAGATCTGCCTGCACAGAAAAGAAAAGCAGTTGCATGGCAACTGGTCATTCAGCAAACAAAATACCTGTTTTCAGGAATACACACTTTTATTCACTAGGTATCAGACAGTGGGTTTTGGTGGGTTTTTTGCATTTCTACAAATGAGATCTATTGCCTATAAAAACAATAGCAAAAGATATCTATAACCTATAGGAAGCCTTGGCTCGAACTCCTCACTTTTCTAGATTAACCTGCACTTCACAGCAGCTCTGTAAACTGAGGCTGGAAACTAAACCAATGCACTTTGCTAAACCGACAAACTTCTGTGGCCATGAAAAAAACAGTGGTATTCTTTGCATACACAAACACTATTATATAATTTCATTCATTTATGCAACATTGTCCCTGACAAGTTCCTCCATAATGAATTATCTGATTAAGTGAGGGACTTTTGTAGCCTTTGAAGACATTTATTTAATCCAAAATATCTTCCAAATGGATTTATATGTTGCTATTTCTATGCAAGACTTGCGCAAGTCCTCTCCATATCATTGAGTAATGTGGAGTAATCTGAGATGTATTCAACATTTTCTATAAAGATAAAAGCTTTTCACCTTTGTGATTCAGAGTCCTAGCAATTTGAGAAAGCTTCCTTTTCCAATAGGACACTTCTAACCTTTACATAATATGTGCCCTAGCTGTCCTGAAGTGTTCTCTTGTACTAATAGCTAATTAAAACTACTACAACCATCTTGAGAAGTTGGAGCCATCTACCCCAGCATTACACAAAATTCTTCAGCTGATAACACTCCTACATAGCTTTTTTTCTTACCTCTGGCACTCCTTGTGCTGAAAAAGCATTATATGGTGGTAGTATACCAGTAACATTTTCATACCCGTGTGGAGGTGGTTCAAACAATGATGTATTGAAAACCTATCAATAAAGAATGGAAGTCTTTGGTCAAACCCTCTACCTCCAGGCACAAGTTTGCACACTAAGCTTGGTTATTGCAAATGACATGCTAGTTTCCATAAATTGCTCACAAAAAATACAATTCCAACTAGCACACATAAGTTCAAACATAAACCAAGTAGAGATACATAGCTAAATTTTCATAACAGAATGCAAACATGAATATGGGGGATAGATCACTTGTCAGAAGAGGCTCATCAGTCACTGCCTGAACCTAAGCAAAGAGGCAGCTGAAAATTGCCAAAAGGTGGTGACACGAAAATGACACTTGGTTCATTCATGCCTTCACAGTATTTTTGGATTACTCTCACCTCTTTGATAGTTCCGCTTCTGCTAAATGTGCTGCCTTTTCTTACTATTTATTGTAACACCCCTTGCTGCCTCAAGGTTCTTGTCCATTCTTTGTCACCTTGTGAGACTATAACTGAGAGACTTATTCTGGAAGAACTTCTCTATTCTTTCACCCGTTAAATTCACATCACATCCAAGCATGACCATTCCTTAGTTACAGCCAGGGCTCTTTGCCCCTGCCTATGAGCAGTGATGCTTCCCTAGCAGTCCCATATCCTCTCCTTGCTCAGGATCCTTGTCAGGTTTTACATCTACTTTATTCTGTTGTGGGTACAAAATGGAGAAGGCGACTACAGGACTGACTGTTATTGCTTCCAACATGAACTTAGGAGACACCTTAGGAAGCCAGAAGGATCAGCTTCAGAGCAAAAGGAACAAGGCAGTACTTCATACAATGGATAGTATCTTTATAATATTGTACTAAAATGCATCTTTTATAAGAAATAAAAAGTAATATAAAAATATAAATGAAAAAAGTTATTTTGTGTATAAAATGTAATATTCCTTACCTCAGCATGCAGTGGGAGCAAGAATTGTTCAAGCAGGGTTTGGATATGCACTTGGAAGACAGGTCTAACAAGGGCCACTAACTGGTTAAATAATTGGAAAACAGGTCTAATGAGGATTTGTAAAGAGACTAATTGCATCAGGCTCAGAGAAATCCTGAGTAGAAAACAGCCAGACGCTGGAAGAACTGAATGCCTTAAATGCATTTTCTTGTTCTTAAACTTGCCTATGCATCTACTTAAGTCTGTGTATAGAAACAGGATGTTGGCCTAGCTGTATCCTTATGCTGAACCAATGTGGCCATTTTTATACCTTATGGTTTACTGGTGTTAATTGCAGCCTTGCCACACATCCACTCTCTAACTTCAGCACTGAGACTTCAGCCACTCTGCTGTCCTGCTGCACAATCTGGAACACCATTTCTAAATACAAGTTTCCTTTGCACGGGATTTTCTATCATATTATATTATATTATTATCATATTATAAAGCACATGCTGGAATGAGTACCTGGGAAAACACGACACTGTTTCTTTAAAGAACTCTTACATAAATACAGTTCAGTCATTAAAAAGATCACCTCATTCCCTTGATCATCAATTACTGAGATGTAGTTTGGCTGCTCTTCATTTGGGTATGAAAGAAGCACATCATAATGAACAAGTTCTGCTGAATCCAGGCCAAATTCCTTCCACTGGCCTTGAATTTCTTTGGCAAGAAGAAGGTTCTGTTCAGTTCCTGCGAGGTGAGGCAACTTGGTAAAGGAGCTAGAATAAAACAGAAAACTGCTAGCAAGCAGCAAATGCAGAGGCACAATAGTGAACTGGGATCACTGTGTATAACGCCACATGAATGGACAGTAAGGTCTCCTAGTTGAAGTCTGATCTGAACAACATGATTGTTTATGAGTCTGCACCAGGATCAGCACAAAATGTAGTCAGAGCATAGGTTAATTCCTGAGGCCTTCAGGTAAGTCAGATGAACCCTTCTCTGCAAAACAGAAATAGCCACATCCACACAGGCATTGAAAATCAGCGTCAAGGACATTCAGCAAAAGATTATGAACAGTATGCAAGGAGCAGAAATAGTTACAGGAAAGCTAAATATTCAGAAAGGAGCCCTCCAAACAAATCTGGTATCTGATGATGGGTTTGTACATTGTTGGCATAACATGCACTAATAAGTTTAACTTGAAAATCAGTACGTCAAATTATCTGCACAGATTTGTTCTTTGTTTTCTCAGTCAAAATCCTAAACAATAAAAGCCTTCTCAACAACATTTACATCCAGATCAGGTATAACACATAATGGTGACAAATAGTCAAAAGCAATACTCAGAGCCTCTGGGCTGCCCTGCAGAAATCTGTCTGCAATCCGTTTTGCTCACTGAACATGAGTTGTGATGAACACCAATCAGTCAGCCAGGTACTAACCACCAGATCTGAATTTCCAAAAGACTGCTTGTTAATGGATGCCTCACAGATGTCAGCTATCATTAATTACCTTTAATTAGTGTTACCAAATACCATGATTTGTACCACCTCAACCTGTCTGTTTTCAACCTATGTAACAGGTTGCTCTTCAATTTGCACTTCCTCAGCTTCCACATGAGAATGTTGTGGGAGACAATGTCCAAAGCCTTGCTCCAGTTAAGAATGCCACAGCCACTGCAAGGTCTCTGCTCCTCCGTATAGCCAGACATTTCCTCACAGATAATTACGCTGATCACATGAAGAAATAGCAAATAAGTGCTGACTGCTCCTAACCATCCCTCCGTCCTTCATGTGCTGGAAACAGGCTCCAGAAGGATGTTTGGTCACCCCTTCCCGGTGAAAAGAAGCTCAGCAGCCAACAGTCCCCCCAGGTTGTCTTTCTTGCCTTGCTTAAAGAGGGGCACAACATGAGCCTTTCTCAGCTACTAGGGATCTCTCTTAATCACCAGAACCTCTCACAGACAGCAGCCTTGGACCAAACACTCGGGTCTTTTCACCCCTTCCCCTGCATTCGAGCACATCTAGATTCTCTAGGCAGACCACAACCTTCTACTTTGCTGTTGTCTTTCCCTCTCTTTAATCTCTGCAGGTATGTCCTTGCCAAAGCTCATTGCTTGTCTACTTCTTGCACTTCAGTTCACTGGAGTATTTTAAGTACTTTGTAATTCCTGAAGTACTCTAGTTTAAATACTACATGCGCATCAGGAAAAATACACTGAACACCACATGATCCCTTTGTTTCCAAACATTTTTCACTTCCTCAACAGTTTCATCCTTTCCCAAGCTATGATTCAATGCTAAGGTCAAAGTGTCTGCATTTTCTGAGACTCATAATTTGTTTTCCTCACTTGATAAAAGCAGATTTAGTAGCCTGAAAAACTAAGAATATGGATCAAAATTCTTCAAGTCCATTTTCTTAATGCTTTTAACAAACTTTTTTGATAATGTGTTAATATATTTTTTCTGCAATTCCTGCTTTTTATTTGAATTTAGGATAAAAACCCCAGAGGATGAAGCATTTGGCCCAGTGTAAAAGCAAGCAGAAAAAACAGGTATCATTAATACCCTACGGCCAAGAAACTTCAGCATAATTGCAGAGCTATTTCATGCTGTCATCAATCTCTATGTCGCCTAGACTGTCACTCAAATGCAATTCTCCAACCTACCGAGAGCAACAAATACAAAATGAGGCCTATAGACTTGAAAAGTTAATTGCTGTTAGAATTAAACCTTCTGAGTTTAGAATAAATGTACATCAATCAAATTTGTCAGTAATTCTGTGATGTTTATGATGCAGCTGCTGACTTACATGCTGAATACCAACATATTACTCACCAGAGATTGTATTTGTTTACTTTATGTGTGAACATGTTTTTCCCTCTGTAGAAGACAGGGTATACTGGGATCTTGAGCACCCAATTACAGCACATCATCCAATATGGACACACTAAAGGAATTATTAGTTGTATGCATACCTACAACTCAGCTCCATGCAAACTTTGAAGCAATTTTTATGTCTCGTTTTTAATAGAGTAATTTTCCACTTAGACTTAGCTGCTCAAACTCAAGATTTAGGGTGATACTGGACAGACTATCAATTAAATGTATTAATAGAAAACAATGTACCTCAAAAGCAGTAAAATCATCTCAGTCTGAGAGAAAGCAATTATCTAATGTTAAAGCTTCAGATACTTGTGAGATAAAACCAGACCTGTACTGTATTAAATCAAGACTATGAAAAATCACTAGAAATGAAAGATAAGCACTGGCACTTGTGCAGGTCGAGGGGACCACAGTGAACAGTACAAACACTCCAGAAAGGTAACTTCAAAAAGGGGGGCAGCAAAAGGGTTGTAAGTCTCTCTCTTCCCCTTTCCCCAGACATTCTGTACAAACCAAGTACTTCCAAAGCACCTGAACACTCTGCTTTCAGAGGCTCTTCCTTGGAGCTGATGCTCTCACTTTCTGGCTTTGGTGACTGCTAAAGCTATTCAAAACCCAAGGTGCACAGGGCTTACCGAAGGAACTGCTTGATGTTTTCTACTTTCATTTCAGCCACAAGCTTCTTTCTCATGTTTTGATGGACATCTGAAGAGTTGGGGATTTTTTCTGTTGGTTTTGTGAACCAGCCTGAAACACATTTGAAAAGCTTCCAGCTTAGCAAGAAACCCATCCTCATGTACTTGAATCCATGTGCTACCCGAAGTACTGAACAGTCTCCGTAAAGCCATGAGGATGCACAGGGCTTAGAGCACCCTCTGCCAGTGTTTGCTGGCTCAAACAGAGAAGTGAAGCAGAAAACTAAATTACACTTAATTGATGGAAATGCAAGAACAGTGACATAATTAAAAGAGCACACTCTACATCTCTGGTAAATGCAGCCCCCTTTTTATGGCAGATTAATCTGTCATTAATTTTAAGCTATATACATTCTCGGTTAACTGTTTGCAGCGTGAGGATTAAACTCCATTCTCATAATAAAATTTCCATCTTTAAATAGATACATATGTATAAAAATATGTGTATAAGCATATTTAAAGTGAAGGTCTAGGACTCAATAGCCATCTGACAGCATTAAAACAGTTACAGATTTGGGCAAAGGTGGAGTTAATCTATTTAATAATTAGAGGAATAAAGTTAACTGTGACCCAGGTCGGTTTTAAGAAGTTGAAGGTTTTTCAGTAGCCATAAATCTTAAAGGAGACAGTATCTCAACTTATTAATTTGTCCTTTAAAAACCCCCAACAAATCCTTTAATTATTATAGCTAGAAAATCCCAAACTGGAAAAATCATCATAATAAAGCCAAGCGTGCACAACAGGTATTACCTGTTAGACTTAAATGCAATTGTAGTAACACTTTGAACATAGCAGTGATACTGGATCAGACCAAAGGTCTATCTTGCCCAGTATCATGTTTTGGAGCATGCCTAGAAGATGATGTTCAGGGAAATGTGTAAGAATAGCACAAGCACCAGAATTTTGCAGCTCAGGGACCTCCTAAGTCAAACTAATGGTTTTTATACTTATTAGACCTTATGGGTTTTTATTTCATGCTTTAGCCTTACGTTTGTGCTACAACACGAGTTTAAAAGGGACAGATGCAGACTTAAAATCAGATGCTGCAAGTGATTGCCAAAAAGAGTCTAATGTGCTAGCAAAGTTCATTGTACACGATGACAGCTTCAGCAAGTCTGCTCTTGGCTGTCAGTCAAAACTACTCCTCCTCCTCTATTGCTAAAATAGCAACTGAATAAGAGCATTTAAATAGATCTTCAGTAGAAAAACAGGAAATACAAATTCAAAAAGAAAACCCTGGAAGTTTTGCTATCACACAAGCCTCAAATTCTTCTATCAATCTCCTCTTTGAATGTCTGACTGCCCATTACGGAAAGCTGTAAGTTCACCAGGGTTTGTCTTGGGCTGAAGCACGCAGCCAGTATATTCCTCACTCCCTAAACACCAAGCTGCTCGAATTACCTCTTAGAAAACAGTGTGATGAGTATTTTACAACATCCCTAACAAGCAGTAAAAGCTCCCTGAAGGGGAGCTAATCATGTTGCATGTAAGTATTAGAGGGCAATGGCTGCAGGCTGAGCCCCTGTGTCTCTGTACTCACCGGCAAGAAAGCCCAGCAAGAAACAGCCTAGCAGCCCGGGGCAGCCGAGCCATGCGCATAGGGTCCATGCCTTGCTTCTGGGCATCTGGGCTCTGGTGGATGGCTGCTTTGCAGGCTGAGAGGAGGGCAGGCAAGCAGCAGCCTTCCTCCTCCTGCTTTTCCTCCTCCTCTTCCCGCCCTCAGCCCCAAGGCTGCCCCTGGCTTCTGTGTTTCTCAGCTCTCGTTCTGCCTAGCCTGCCTTAATCATTGAATGATGATGTTATGATGTTTCTGAGTGCAAGAAAACACTTGAGTTTCTTAGTCTCGCCCCGTGAGACAGCTTGTGTGGGGCTGTTTGTGTATCTCTGATATGCGTCTAGACTGCGCAGCAAGCGATGCAAAAGGACTATTTTAAAGGCTAATTCCTATTACCAAGATTTTCTGGTTTTGAAAGTTCCTGTTGTAGGTTTAATGACAATCAGTATTTGTTCCAGTGAAAGCAGCCAGGAAATTAAATGGAGGAAGGGAAAACTTTTCTCTTTACCAAGGAAGCACTGAATTGCTCTGCTTTGTAATCCATGGTTACATTAATCCTTGGCAAGTGATGAATACGTAGAGCAGCTCACAATACAATTTATAGACCAGGCAATGAGGATACTTTCAGACATATTGAATTAACAGCTGGGAAAAGTTGCAAAATGTTATCCTGTATTCTCTAGCCTTTTATGTTTTGTATTACAAAGCTCTTGGGATCACATTTTCCTAATCTAATTCAGCTAAATCTATCAGTATCTCATACAGAAGGACACAACTACAGCCCAGGGAAGAGTCAAGATATTTTCATAGAAGCATAGAATCACTGTACTTTGTACAAGTTTAGCTCAGCCCTGCACATCACTCCCTGCTGGTGTCCTAATTACTTCTGTAAGGCTTTTCAGAGACTAGTGAAGAATTACACCACTTTGGTGTTCAGCACCAGTCACAGCCACGGTCTTAAGCATACAGCTGGATGTCTACGTTCAAATGATAAACACGTCCAGTTTCTGTCATTTCCCAACTGCTCATAAGCCATCACAAATTCTGAACAGCAAGGACTTTTCACACCAATATCTCACTTGACATCTATAAATCAGATGGAATTCCACCTACAGAACTTCTAAAGAATGAGCACATTGATGTATTATTAACATTTATATAGCACTACAGGTGTAGGACTGGCACATAATAGACAGTAAAGTGACAGGGCTTTTAGAGATTACTGTCTAAATTAGACCTCACATGATGATAACATCAGTGGAGGAAGAAGGTAAGAATAGCAACAGTGAGAAAGTATGAAATAGGTTTATTTCTATGCCTGTGGTTTTTTAAAGTGATAAGGGCATCCGCAGTGCTGAGGTTGAACAACAGCAGCAGCCAAGAGGCTTCTACCACTTAAAATACAGTCCTAGTACTACCAGTTACTAGCTCTGGCATGTTCTTACATTCCGTGGATGGACCATTGGTGGAGTATATTATATTCCATTTAAATGCAAGTATAATACATAGTATGCCTTGAATCACATGCACTCCACAACAGGGCAGAGGCAGGAAATAAGATGAAAAAGCTCATGGGTTGAGGTAAAGGCAGGCCATCACTTGCCAACCACCGTCATAGGCAAACTAGACTCGAATTAGGGGAAAATAATTTAATTTATTACAAATTAAACCAGACTTGGGTAGTGAGAAACAAAGACAAAAATTAAAACATCTTCTCCTACACCTCACCCCTTTTTTTCCAGCTTAACTTAACTTCACTCCTGACTACTTTGCCATACAGCTGCAATATAAGGGGGGCTCCTATGATCAGGACAGGCACTGTAGGATATCTAAAATGCACTAAGCACCTAACTTTAAACACTTGAATTATTCTGCAGAGAGTGTTCAGTTCCTAACAGATGAATATCCAGTGCCATTTGTGAGCTCATGGAGTAGCCAAGACCTCTAGCAAAGCAAACCAACACAGCAAAGCATTCATACCAAGCCTGCCCAGCTCTGCGGCCAGGCCTATTCTTTTTTTTGTGCTTTTGGATCCTGTCTTAGGCTGATGACAATAACTACCATTTTTCTAAAGTCTGGAGCTGGCAGCATTGAGTGTGTGAAAAAGAACAGAGATCTGGGGTGCCCTGGACTGATCCATGCATTGATAGTAATGTTGAAGCAGTTTCCTCATGTTTCCTTGGCTGTCTGGTGGCTCACACACACCACAGCAAGAGTGGGAGTTTGGTATCAATGGCAGAGAAGTCTGCTATTCGGAAGAGCCACAAAGTTACAACATTTCAATCAGAAAGTGAAGTCCCTGTAAAAAAACCCTTATTCTGACTAGGTTGGGGTGCTCAAGTTATTGGCTGATCTGGACTGATCTTCGGGGCTTATAAACAAGTGAAATACTCACTGGGAAAGAAAGTGACAGTCTTCATAAATCAGTTCTGCAGATTCATCTTGTCATATTCAAGTCCATGCTCTTCATCAAGCATATAAAAGTAATGAACTTTACCTATGTATTGCTTGATAGATTACCTAACAACATTGCCACTGTTTTAAAGCAAGTTGGTCTCCTTCTCACAAGTGGCTGTAGTCCTACTCCAGTGTTGAATAAAGCCACATTATGAAGCCTTGTGTTTTCATAAATTGGAATCCTGTATTCTTTCCATCCCTAAATTCTTGAAACATTTACTCTTCTCTCTTAGCTTAATAAGGGACTATTTAGTGTTTCTTCCATGGACCTGTTGAAATGAGTCCAGAAGAGGCCACAAAGATGATCAGAGGGCTGGAGCACCTCTCCTGTGAAGACAGGCTGAGAGAGCCGGTCTTTTTCGGCTGGAGAAGAGAAAGAAGAGGAAGAGGAAGAGGAAGAGGAAGAGGAAGAGGAAGAGGAAGAGGAAGAGGAAGAGGAAGAGGAAGAGGAGAGGAAGAGGAAGAGGAAGAGGAAGAGGAAGTCTCCGAGGAGACCTCAGAGCAGCTTTCAATGCCTAAAGGGGTAG
>WYDI02033676.1:0-21037 GCA_009867235.2 Psittacus erithacus | reverse complement strand
GACGTGCTGTGGTATGGAATACCTCTTTGGTCAGTTTGGGTCAGGTGTCCTGTCTCTGCTTCCTCCTGGCTTTCCCTCCTCCCTAGCAGAGCATGAGACTCAGAAAGTCCTTGGTCAGAGTAAACATTACTAAGCAGTAGCTAGGAACATCGGTGTCATCAGCACTGTTCCCAGGCCAAAAGTCAAAAACCCAGCACTGCACAAGCTACTAAGAAGGAGAAAAATGACTGCTACTGCTGAACCCAGGACAATATGCTAACATGACATTAAAACTTTGCACTGTGGTTGCAAGCACAAGCTAAACCATTGCATGCAAGTGCAAAACATGGTGGAAACCTTAAAAAAATTTCCTGCTTGGTAAGATCTCTTGTGAACTTAACCTGCAGTGTTCTTCATTCCATGACTGCTTGAAAACCTTAGTAATATTTTAGTCAATAATTTCTTTTATTACAATATTTTTATTGCAAACAATAAGAAATCCTTTATGATCACCACAGTTGGGCATCTTTGAGTCTTCCTCAGAGTTGGCCATGATGAGTCATTCTCTCATCAGTGTGGCAAGCACCCACACTGCTTCAAAAGATGTTGATTAGCCAAACTTAAGGGGACAAAGGAGGGAGGCAAGGAGGATGCAAAGGAAACACTGCACCTTTTTGAGTAGTGGTTTGCATCTAAAATATTAAATGTTGCCCGTGACTCATCAATATTAACATTACAGCCACCTATAAGTAGAGACAGTTTTTATTTGCTCCTTGCAGGTTTGAAGTGGGGATTTGCCTTTTAATTGTTTTTTCACAGTTAGATTTTCCAGTAGCAATTTTAACTACTACCCTTAGACATCATAAAACAATTGGATAGAATTGAGAAAATACACCCATTCATCTATAAACTGCCAAAATATCTTGGTTACCTATAAAGACAGGTAACAATATTCAGGCCTTGAAACTGGTTATGAAGCAATCAGCATTTAATTTGTTCTGTTCAGATTTTAATTATATACCATGTGCCTTCCTGAGAGGACACTACCAAGAAGTATAGCTGTCAGATGGAAATTAATTTCCTAGTTGATGACCACATACTTCATGAATTATACATGAAACTTTGTCTCACGGTGGCTGTTGCCAAAAGACTCTTTCATCACTCTTATGTTTAAACAAACCACAATAGTTTATAAATAAGTCTGATCCACAGTAAGAAGATTATGATAAAGTGCTAAGAATGACTTTTAAAACAGTATTCGAGGCACATTTCATATTGATGTGCTTTGCTGCAATTTGGGTCATGTTCCTCTGCTCTTAGTTGTTAGCAGAATGATGGGCAGACCATTGCATTTGCTTTCAAATGCAACACTGATAGCTGGATTTACATTTCTTTTTAAGACTCAGCTTTTGCAAACAAGCCTTAGATTTCAGACATAATTCTGTTATTCAAATGGGAGAAGAGTTTGATAGCTATGCTAATCACTTTTATCTGAGAAAACATAACTAATAGCTTGGTTTACATTTGCCTGCATTTATGAGCATAATTTTAGCATATAATTTTATTGCACTATAAAACATAATACTGCATTAGCCTGCTCTTAAAAAAAAAAAGTTACCTTAGAGTGATTTGCACTTAAACCTTCATACTACATTTAAATAACACCATCATTTTAAAATTCTGACCTTTTTTTTTTTTTTTTTTTTAAAATCTGTATAACAATTAATCCTAAAAGGCTACTTTCTGTAGAAATAATATTCAGCGAATGTATTTAAGGTAGTCACATTGATCATAGGACTGTTTTGAGTCATTTATTCTCATGTATAAATTGGACTGAATTAAGATAATTTGTTCTTACATTGCATCAAAACAACCTCTAAGTTCTTCATCTCTGTATGCATTAACAAAGTGTGTGGAAGAAAAGAGGAATGATCCACACAATTCTTTTTTTTTTATATATATATATATTTTTATTCAGTATTTTCAGCATTGGAAACTTCAAAGCAAATAAATAATGCCTTATATTTTACGAGGGTCAGTTATTACTTTCAGTGGTGCACAAACATACAGGAAACATGCCTAAAAGAGCAAAAGAACTCCATTTTGTAGTATTCTACTTAATATTTTCTCTTGGAATAGTCATAGCTAGTAATGATATGAGAACTATATTCTGGGACACAACTATGCCAACTGACACAAAACAATATTAATAATACTTTGCACATACATAGCATGTTTCCTCTCAGAATTTGAAAATACATTTTCAAATCTGACCTTCCCATTCTCTGGGGGGGGTGGGGGGTGGGGTGATAAAATAAAATAACATCAAAGTACAGAAATGCCAGACTCCCTGTGATACCAAGAAACAATCTATGACAGCACCTGGATTTTCACATACTTTAGCTAGTCATAGACCTTGTCTAAGAAAGGACTTCAAGAGTCAACAATTGGTCTTGTAATTGCCTGCAGTATGCAATGCATTTTGTTCCTCACCAAGCCCCTTCTCCCCCAGAATAGGTTTTCTCCTCCAATACAGATTATTACCACATTAATATACCTGTTCAAACAAACAGATATCCAGAAGGTTAACCTTAACTATATGAGTAAGCCCACATACTTTGTATCTCAAACAAAGGCATGGTAAGGGAATATTTTGTCTTCCCTAATATTATAGAAAAGTTGTTTGAAATGGCTTGCTTGCTTACTGACTGCAAATTAACTTATAATACTAAGCTATATATTTTTTTTACTTGGTTTGATAAGGTTTTTTTATTTGTTCTTTTATTTTAGATGATGTTGGTGTTCATTGAATACTTCATATGATATATTGCATTGACTGTAATACTAATATGGCTTAATTGTAGAGCTGCTCCGTGACATTCATAGCCAGATAGAGATATCAAGAAATCTGCATGCAGAAATGAGCATTAAACAGAACCTTTTTACACTGTACCAGAGTACAATGAATTCACAGTAACGAACAGGGAAGATTTAGACATATTATTATAGTTTAAGTATAAGCCCCACCCTGCCCCCCCAAGTGAATTAGAGAAGTTAAAACACTAAGAATTTCTAACCCAGAAAATACAAGCTGTAAATTGAAAACAACACATGCAAATACAGCTTTTGACTCATTTCATTAAATAACACTGCCAAATCTCAGTTTTAGGTATATCTTCACTGCTTCTGAAGATAGTGTGGCCTAGCTATAGATGTCCAAAACTTAACTGCTTAGATCCTGTTAATTGTCTATTCAGCCCGTATTGCTAAAAATATATGACACTCGCCAGTGATATTTCTGTCTCAATCAACTGTAGTTCAATGAGACTAGGTATTTAGCTAACGTCATACCAATTAAGATGAAATCCACCAATCTTTTCCTTTCAAACGCCATTTCTTGATCACATCATTTCACAAAAATCTGGCTTTTTGGGTTGTTTTTTTGTTTGTTTTGGTTTGGGTTTTTTTTTTCTTTTTTTTAAGAAGAACAAAGTTCATAGCTTCACAATTTTGAAACAGAGCCTTGAAAATATGACCAAAAGCCAATTAACCAGCACAGAATGAAGAAAAGTAATAGAAATACTAATAAATAATTCAAATAAAAATGCATAATTTTAATCTTACACTATGACTTCTGGCATTTGAACCCAAATACCTGGAATACTATATCTTACTTCAAATCTGTTACTGATAATAATGTCAAAACTGTGAAAAGCAGGTGAAAAATAGCCCCAAGTATCACAGTACAGGTCAAAAAGGTTAACAAAAAGGACAGCAGGAAATACCTATTTTCAGTAGCTCAGAGGTGAAAGAACTAAAAGTTTTTTCTCTCCCTAAAGTAGCATGAGATTCTCTAAAAACTTCAAGACAGTGCAAAATAATTTTAAAATTAGTACAGATGTGTGTGGAGTATAGACTTCCTTCTGGTCCTTTACTTTTCCCTATTACAC
The DNA here is from genome assembly GCA_009867235.2 of Psittacus erithacus. NCBI lineage: Eukaryota > Metazoa > Chordata > Aves > Psittaciformes > Psittacidae > Psittacus > Psittacus erithacus. The sequence continues at coordinate 17,108 of WYDI02033676.1, read as the reverse complement.
CTGCAGGAAGGCGGGAAAAATGGAATGAAAATCTTATTTCTATAAACCAACGTTCTCATACTCTCTATCTCCCCCAAACTGGCTAGAAAGCCCAGTTAAACTGCTGGTTAACAACCACTCTATCATGAAGAATTTCTTGAGTTACATCATAACACAGCATAAAGAATTTGTCTTTATCTGCAATACGTTAGGCAGGATTGTGATGGCTTCCATGTAAATTTGACTTGAGAGGATGCTGGAACTCAATTATTGCATTTGCACAAATTTGTTCATATTCCTTAATATCTAATACTAGACATTTGGTAGGTAAGAATCAAACAGTAGTCTTTTCATTCTGTGGTCAATCAGTAGTGGCCAATGTGGTTAATGACCTCAAGCACAAAGGCACTATTAAATCTTTCACCAATAGAAAAGATAGAATGAAAAATTGCATGTCTAGAAGAAGGGCTCATTTACTGACTGTCATGGCTTAAGCCCAGTCAGTAACTCAGAACCATACAGCCACTCTTTCACTCCCTTCGTTCTTTCCCTCCCACTCCTGGAGGGATGGGGAGGAGAATCGAAAGAATGTAAATCCCACAGACTGAGACAAGAGCTGTCCAGTAACTAAGGTGTAACACAAACCACTACTGCTACCACCAATAATAATAATAATAATAAGGGAAATAACAAGGGAAGAGAATAAAAAACTAAAAAGGGAAAGGAAAAGACAACAAACACAAGTGATGCACAATACAATTGCTCACCACCTGCTGACAGATACCTAGCCCGACCAGAGCAGCGATCTGACTTTCCAGGTAACTCCCCCTAGTTTATATACTGGGCATGACGTGTTGTGGTATGGAATACCTCTCTGGCTAGTTTGGGTCAGGTGTCCTGTCTCTGCTTCCTCCTGGCTTCCGGTGCCCTCCTCACTAGCAGAGCATGAGACTGAAAAGTCCTTGATTGGGCTAAGTATTATTTAGCAACAACTAAAACCATAGGTGTGTTATCAGCATTGTTCCCAGACTAAAGTTGAAAACACAGCACAGCAACAGCTACTAAGAAGAAGAAAAATAACTTACAGCCGAACCCAGGGCACAGACACTTACAATAAGCATATTGTTCACATACATATATATACACACAGACCACCTTATATTTTTATATATTTATATATAAAAATACAGACACCCTTTTGAATTCCTGAAAATTCCTACACAGATTTTTTTACTTAAATAAAACCTTCAGTTTAAAGTGTATGTTTTCCCAACATATAAAAAGGAGCAACTGGATTTTTTAGATGGGGAGGGTTTACTGACACCAGTATACACCCACTTTTGAGTTGTTGGACACCTTTTATTCACTTACCACCCCCAAAGAATTAATGTTTGAAAATCAAGCAAGTGAGTCACCACATGTGTCAGCAGAAAGTCACAAAATTCCAATTCAAGATTGATGTTCCAGTGTTAATTCAGGTCACTGTGTACACTGTGGTGCTGAGGGGATTACAACAGGAAAAAAGCCAAAAATGATGGCAAAAATATCATCCTTAAATTTTAGTTCCGTAGCTACCATTACCTTAAGCAAGTCCTGTACCAATTCCAAAGTCAACAAAATTGCATTTGCTCTATGCTGTGAATGACACTGCCTCAGTATGTCATTAACAATCAGCTTTATTTCCTCCTTGGGCATTTTATTTGATTGAAGACTGATATCCTTTAAAAACAGAAATGATCATTCTTTTCAGTGAATAATGCTTCTCAGAGATACAATCTTTTAGCAGCACTGGATTTTTTAAATAAACATAATTATATGTCTAAATTGGTCATTGTTAAGACATTTTCAAGATTTATTACTAATGCTGGAATCCATATTTTGAGGATCAAGCCAGAAGCAACCTCACCAACCAATTTCCACAAATAATAAAATCAAATTACTTAATTATCACATAAATGCCTTTAAACTGAGAACATTGGTAACACCATTTAGCACTGAAACTATATGAGCTTGGGATGGGGCAGACAACTCTACTTTTTACATGGTGGAATCATCAGCTTAGAAAAACAGCCTGCTGTTGCAGCAACTTGTTCAGCAAGTCTTTTAAAGGTCTCATTCAGTAGTTCCTGGAAAAATTTATTACAAATCAAAGACTTTCAGTTTCTAGGTCTCAGTCTTAACACTGTCCTCAGTGAGCATTATCTATCCATCTGTCACTCTGAAATAGCTTTAACATATGAACTTTGACCAACACTTTACCAAAATGAGGGTCACAAGCATAATAAATTAACTTAGTGCTGACTGATACTTGGAAAGGTCAAATATCAGTGCTCCAAATAATTATAGTTTCACACTCATATTCACCTGAGAAAATAAAACTATTCTACGAAAATGAAAATGAGGCATGGGGTTATAAAAGACTTACATCAAAATCACACAGGAAGTCTATCAGATTTGGGGGTAAAGCCTCAAATAAACCAAAGTTTCCAGAAACACATTCATTTCAGGTTGCATTTGTCTATTTAATTCCCCCCCAAAATTATCTCCTAGACTCAGTTTGGTGTATAAAATAATTTTTATCACTTAAACTAATCAGACTGTTTAAGATAATAAAACCAGCATGTTTCCTGTCATCCTGATTTCTTCCTATACTCACTTTGATAACTATGATAAAACCTTTCAGAATCTCCAAACTTCAAAATGTAGATATTGCTATCTTCAGCATAACAGGATGATATAATATGGACAGGACAATATCTAGCTAAGTAGCTGTTCACTTAGCAGCTAATAGTTCATTCATTTCTATAAGAACTAGGTTCATTTCCAGATGATTATAAAGCTTCCAGTAAGATAAAAGTGAACACTAGCTGAGGTATAAAAATGTAAGAAAGTTAGAAAAAGAGGAAACTGGGAAAGCCATTTTTGCCGTGATGGGCCAGCTAATTATTTCCTAAATGAGAAAATGCTTTTGCTGTAACTGGTTGGCCACTGTGCACATTTGGTATGAAAAATGCTTCCTAACATCTGTTCTGAATTTTCATCTTACTTCCATGTATGCTCCTTTGTCCTGTCATTTGTGTCAGCCTGCAAACAAGAACATGAAATGACAGGTTCTAATCACCTAAATATTGAAAATTGTCCTTTTTCCTTTTTTTTTTTTTAAAGACTAGGTTTCAGTAGCATACTGTTTCCTCTCAGTTAAGTGTCTTCTAATTGCTGTCATGTGACTAAGTTCAATAACACAGAACTAAACAAAGGTTTCTAACTGAGAAAATATGGGCTGCAAGACACAAAGAGTGAAATTCAGATTTCCCAAATGGAAATTGGGCTCAGTGGGAACACAGATTACCCACTCCTTTCCACCAGACAAAACACTTTCTAGCATGCATGCTCATTAGTGGGTCTCTTGCATGTCTAAATTGCCCATTACTACTATTACTATCACTCCTGGCACTGACACAAAGAGACTACATAGCCTGAAGAGAGGCTAAAGCTGCAGAGGATAAGTCTCATGACTTAAAGTCTTTCTGCATTAACTTCATACTAACACGGGCTAATCCCAGCAGATAAAACTGTGATGCCTTCAAAAATCTCAGAGCTCAAAACATACCTGGTTTAGTTCATGTCCCTGTGAGAGCCAGGAGACTGAAAGAAGCTAACAAGCACATGGATTATTCCTAATATTTTCAAATAGGAAGGATTCCAAATACTGGTTATTTCTGTGACAAGAAAATAAGGTTTGCAGTCAGTCTGTTTTGAAGACTCTCCTGAGCGTCTTTTGGTAGGTGAACCATAAGAAGAACAAGGTGCAAATATCTAGATCATTTTCGCAGGCTCAGGCAATTAGATTTCCAGTTCATGCTCATATATGGAGATGTGGATAATAGAACTAAACAGCCACATTCCCTTACAAAGACAAGACTTGACTTAAATGAGCAAGTATTTTTTCTGAACCACGACTGGCATGCAGGTCAGCTTGTCATGATGTTTCATCAAGAAACTCAAGATAAGCCTGACAAACCTAAGGCCAGAATTTGGTTCCAGCCCTGCCCCCCACCCGCCCCCCTTCATAAAAAGTCTAAACAAACTTAACATGAGACCTGGTGACTAGTACTAATTCAGATAATCTACTTGGTTGCAAAGTAGTCATTAAAATATTTATACTGCTCTTTAGTATATCCTATTCAATATGTGCTATTTGCTAATCTCACAAGTAAAATCCCCATAAGCATCTCTAGCCCCGATTCAATTAAAAGTTTCACACACAGTCTATAAATTATCTTCTGACCAGTAGCTGACATTATCATTATTTTACTTCCCACAAATGAAATATGGATACCTGGAAGGTTTCTTTTTTAATCTGCAAGAAAAACAGTATAATGTCTGTATCTGCAATTTGCATCTAGCATAACAACAGCTATCATTGTGTGGCTCTGCCTCTGAAGGAGACCAAGCATTTCCCTTTTATCTTCTCCTTGCATCCTTTCCCACTCTAAGTCTTAGGCCCCAGTTCTGAGGAAAGAAATGTACTGACTGATCTCTCCACCCTCATCCCGCAGAGGTCTGTAAGGTTTTATGTGCACATATCTCCCAGTTTGAGTTTCTAATTGAAGAAGGCCATAGTAAGGGTTTTTCTTCTCTACCAGAGTTGGTCCATGTTTTCTGCTAAGTTTAGCAGTCAAAATTGCAGGTTTTCACTTACAACAACTTCAGGCCTGACAGAGATTAACTGATTCTTAAGTGTTGGGTATAGAATGATCAGCACTGCAAGACATGCCGTCTGTGCCTGTTGTTGTACAGTTGGCAGGATGCGTTATGGAACTGTTGCTGCTATAACAGCAACATTACATACTGGGCATAGCTGGAGGCCCTATTTGATGATCTACTGTGGTTAGATGTATTTCTTTAAATACATGAAGACATTAAGACTCAAAGACTTGAAAGGCTTTTTGGTTTGTTTCTTTTAATACCCAATATAAGAGATCCTTTGGCAAGAGTTTATGCAGCTGAAACTGGTGATGCAGAAAGATGTATGAACAGAAAGCAAAGCAGGAAGGTTGACTCATGAACTGACCTATAAGAGCAGCTAAGGTGTGTCAAAATGTGTTCATTTCAAAACTAGATAGTCTTTACCTAAAATACCTGAACTGCTTTGGTTGTATTGCAATTTCTGATTATTAAAAGACAATGTTTAACTTCATATTAATTAAAAAATAATTATTTTTGCTGAACAGCATGAACAAAGTATAGCTTTGACCCACCTTTAAATAGAAATTAGCATCTCAAATTTTTAGTTTGCTCCAAATCTCACAGTATTCAGCAGGTGAGTTTTCACAAATATGAGGTTTGGATCAGGCCCAAAAAGATGAAATTTTTTTCTTCCTCTTATAATACAGATTTTGAGTGATCTTTTGGTGTTTCAGGAAGGAGCCATTTTTCAGCAGAAGATAGGACAAGGGAAACAGTTTCATTAACTGCAAAATCAACCTAAGTCTTTGATGCAGGCTTCACTTTTGTCAAGAATTTACACATTTATAGAGTACAGTCCCCAGAGAACAGAAATAGAAGGTGTCTAAGTTGCTGCTGAGTTAAGACCTTAGTCATAAAAATAATACTGTGAAAAATTTAGTCAGTAGGTAACAATGAAAAGTTAATACAAATGATCATTTACTTCACCATAGAACTCTTTGGGAGCAACTTTTCCAGACTCATGTTGAGCCTTGAGAGGGAAACATTTCAGCACAGAACCACTCAATCTTCTGTATGAATGAAAATGAGTGCAAACAGAATGCTGAGATGGCTTTAAGATCACCTCTTTTTTCTTGTAGAGAATACCCACTATAATTACATTTTGCTTGTCAGTTCATAAATTTTGCTTATTACAAAACAGGCATTATTGATTACTTTTTAAAAGTACTAAGCTAAAAGCAGCAGATCTCTCAGCAAATTCAAAACATACTATCTTCCAAGCTAATCACTGGCAAAGGGATTGTGGAAAAACCATCCAAGTTTATTGTAAGCCTAATGCAAAAAATTGAAGTTACCATGAGTTTTAGGTTAGTAACTTGGCTTTGAGTTTAGCATGTTTCAAGCCACAATGAAGAAAAAAAAAAAAAGATAAACTTATTTGGCAAAGCGAGACACTTTTAAAGCCAACATCCTGTAATTGTTTCCTCATTTGGCCTGGCAGCTTAAGCAAAAAGAGTAAAGAGAAAAGGAAAGGGGGCAGGGGACGGGAGGAGGGAAGGGAGGGGAGGGAAGACAGGAAAAAAAAAAAGGAAGAGAGGAAAGAAAATAGTAAAAATGCAAAACATTTTGAGGAAAAAAAATGGAGGGGAACATATAAATCGACATATTTGTCTCATTTGGAGTACATGAATATATAAATTACCTATTTGCTTCTTTTGTTCCCCTGTTAGGTAACATTCAACAAAATAAATGAAGGAAACTCACTAGTCTTGTGGGAAAAGCCTGAATTTAAAATTTTCTTGGTTCAAATTAGTGCAAACAGTGAATTTTCTAACGCAGAAGAGCCAGAGTGATAGCAGGCAGCACAAGAGGACTCGGCCTTGATTAAACGTCTCCAAGTGAGATTAATATACAGGGAATATCCTTATTTAGAACCAGTAAGAAATAAAAGTTATCAGATGGGATTTAGAGCTGCAATTCTCAATAAAATAAGGTTAGAGGCTGACAGCTACAAATAGTTATAGGAGAGGGAAGGGAAATCTTGCAAAGGTGAAATTAACAATGTTTGCTATTGGATTAGATGTAAACAATCTCTGAGCATACTTAAACTTTTACTTCTTTTAACTGCTGTATTATTGCCAATCCTGAACTAGTACTGAAAAAACCATAAGGTAGCTACTGATCCCGGCTGGGAAACAATGTCCTATTCAAAGTTGGTATCTGTTCTAAGTATCAAGCAACAAAATTAACTGTCTTCTGTAAAGAGGAGGAGAAAAAGAGAACATTTATGTCAGTGTTGAGCCAGAAAAATGATTTTCTACTAATCTAAGAAGTTAACAAAATAGAATACACAAAAGTATTTTTAAAGTGGAAATAATTTAAGAATGTTAACAGTGCACTTGGCTACACTTTGATTTAGGAAGCAATATTTTACATGCAGAAGTAGTTTTCTTTTTTTTTTTTTTTTTTTTTTTACAGCTTTAAATCCAAAGAGGCTGCGCTCCATCAAGAAATGTCAACAGCAACCTTAATGCCACTGTGAAAGTCCCGAATGAAATTTGGAAGTAGTCAGAAAGTGGCCAGATAATAAGGCTATGACTCAACAGGTACTACGAGGGAAGCTGTGTTCAGAACAGTTGCATTTATGAAGCTATTGACATACAGTCCCAGTGTCAGATGAGTGACAGTTGGAAAAGCCTTTGTTCACGAAGCTTTTAAAGACAACACAGCAACTATGCAATTATCTATGAAACCTATTGCAAGAACAAAACGTATGCAAAATGTTTTTGCAGCACCAGTCAGTGGAAGAAAAGTAAAAGAATGAAAAAAAAAACTTAGTCTTGCACTACAGTCTTTTGCACTCTTCTGGTGATCTAAAGAGAATACCATGGTGGTACCATTATACGGTAACAGATAACTGTAATAAAGGCAAATGGCCTACTGATATACTGGAATCAAAAATAAACTCTCCATATTTTCCATGTTAGCAATTCAAGAACAGAAAATTACTAATATGTAGCCTAGTAAGAAGCTTATTTTTCTCAGAATAAACCATGAACTATGTATCTGGACTGAGAATAAAGACTGCCCCAGAAATAAATAGCAGGAGTACGTTGGGAAGCAGGTCCAGGTCTGCTTCTCTGTGTGCTGTGCTACTGAATTTCCTCTCCCTAGTAACTGAGTCACAGGGAACAGGAACTCACATGTGCCCAGAAAACTCAGGTGTCCAGAGATCTGTCCTTTCCTTTGCCTTTAACTTGGCACCTGCCCTCAACGAGACAGAGGTGGTAGAATGGGAGAAGAAATCAGTCTTCCCAGCCACTCAGTTCTGTCTCCTGTGAAGACCCTTAAGCTACAGAATGACAGCCAAAGCAAACTGAAAATTTAACCAGCTTTTTTTATGCACTTTGGGCACCAAAGTAGAACAAAGGGTTGACAGACTGCTAGGCTATCTGCTAAGTTGCCTCTTAACAAAGTGTATGGGCCACATTCATTGGTAAACTGTTGCGGCATGTTGTTGGAAAGTAGCATGCTCTTGGGACAATGTCCTAGCCAAAGAATGCATTAGATAAGGTGGTTTCCCAAAATGGTAGTTCTAGCTTTCATATAAAATGGTATTTTCTATTATTTCACATGGTGTCTACCAGTTTCACAATTATGATACACAGTTGTATCTTCTATAACAGTCCTCCATCTTGCGCCATATCATAATGCCAATAAGATTAGATGTACCAGTGGTGGTGTTTTTAGTCTGGGAAGGTAGTTAAATCACCAGTTAAAATCAGCAGTTAAAGATGCAAGGTTAGCCTGTTGCGATCCTATTTTCTATTAATGTTGGTAACTAACCTTTCCTCAAAATTTGTGCATACCAGCATAACAGACCAGATGCTCCAAAGACTTTCACCAACCATCTTGCATAACATGGTATTCTCCAGCCATCTGGTGCCATTCATAGGTGTGTTAAAAGCTCTTGAAACAAGATTTTCATTTCTTTCAGTGTTCTAGACTGAAGAAATCTAGTTCTCCAAGTCTAAGCATATTCAGCTCTTCCAATTTTAGTTGCACCTTGGTTAATTTCTATTTCCATTATATTACTCCTGTCCTAAATAGGAGATTACATTAGATTACATTATTGTAGGAATTCATTATAATTATACAGCCATTACCCATTCTGCACAATGTTATGTAAAAAACATACCAAAAGATCTATGAAACAGCTTTGCAGTGAACAATGAGAAAAAACACTAAAGATGTTTTTTGTCTTGAATATTACCTGCCAACAGAACAAGTTAATCTGATTCAGGTAAGTAAAACTTAGACTGCCAATACCACAAAGATCTACACCATCCAGCAAATGTGTCATAACAGCAGTAGTTCTCTGGTTTTGTTTTGCATACATCTATGTATCAGACGTCTTCATTTGCCTACAGCTACCACATCGCGTTACTGTGCTCAAGTCAGTATTCTGGGAGACTCTAGGCAACATACGTTCATAATGTGCTTGGCTGCTTAGAATACAGCAGAGGGGTGTGATTTTTTTACTTGTGGATGGTATAGAATTATTATGTACAGAGATAAATATTGTTACAGTTTCATTGTTACCAGCTTGGTTAAAATATATATTCAATACAGTTAAATACTTAGCATGAAGTCAGCACGTTAATTCTGTAGTGTACATAGGATCTTATGCCACTCTCAAGTTATAGTATTAGCAAAAAATCCTCTGTTTAAGTGTGTTGAAAACCCAAAACATTTTGAATGTCAGCCACAACCTCTTTCACAACTTCCCAACACAGTGTTTCAGTAGAGAGGATTAGTAGAATCAGCTATGTTATTTTTCATTACAGAGCTGTTAAACTCAGAGGACTCATCTGTGCAGAAGTTTATCTCTTAAATAAATCCCACAAAGTGTATCAAGGAAAGAAATGCCAGGTAACATCAGTATATTTAGTTACTTTGACTAAACCCCAAAGTACAAATATAACTGATGGTAAAAAACCCTGAAAGTTGGAAAATAACTCCTTTTACAAAAGGAAAGGATTCCCCTCCTCCATTTTGAGGATCTTCTTGATAAAGAAGTCTGTTCTTAACTGAGACTGCAGCTGACTACATTAAAATCTAAGCACTGGCCTCTGGATAAGCAGAATGAAATATCTGGGAATTTAAGTCAGTGGGTTTTTATCACCAAGCTTTGAAGTCAGAAGCCAAAGACAGAAATCCTGTTCTTAAAAAAAGTGGAGTAAGGACAAGAAAAACAGCAAACAGTACACTAGAGAGAAAGAGTGTGATGTCATCAAGCTGTCTTAGAATGCTTGTAGGATTTCCCATGGAACACGATTGAATTCCAAGGCTTCATGCATTTTGTTAAAAAAAGTCTATGGTAACTCCCATAGAGCAGAACTAAAAATCCAGTAAATAAACTGATAAGAAAGGCACTCAAGTGGGCAGTGATGGCAACTCTTTTTGCCATCAAAAAGATTGCCCTGCTAGGAAAATAGAAATACAGATATCTTATAGGGAAAAAGAAAAATCTTACCACAGTGTGTATTTTGACAGTTTGCTGCAAGACTTTAAAGCAGTCAGACTATATTATTGGGAGATGGTGTCCCATTGAAAAGTAATCACAATGTTCCACCATGACAAATCTCTAAATTTTCTGGAAAGATACCGGGTTTGCTATTTCAGGGGGCGTTGAACTGAATTCCCATAAACTGAAGTGGAAGAAGCAAGATCTGGCCTAATTCATGGTTCAAGAATAGGCTTTGCTTGGAACAGAACACAGCAATAACAGGGCTCAGTTCTCAGGCTGGTGAAAGGCTGTTCTGGTTGACAGATTATGTTAGCAGCTTCTGTCCTGAGAGTCTGGCAAAAGGCTTCAGAGAAACTGTCTTATCACTTTCATTCATATTTTATATATGTTATATATATACACAGAGAATGCTGCATGTATTAGCCTGTAATTTTCTGTCACAATCATGGTCATCACACTATGTATGTAAGTAGTCATCGCTAAGAAGTGATATTTCAGATCTTATTTAATAGTCTACATTCTTACATTCTGCCAAGGAGATCTGAGGAACATTACCTTACAATGTTGAGCAGCGTTCCCTCTCGTGCAGCAGATACCACTTCCAGTGCAAATACATGCGCTTACAAGTTTAATGTTAACTGTCAGTAGGTACTCAAGCATGAAAAGTTAACATTTGCTTTCTATCAGGATTCATGTGACCAGTGTTCAGTGGCTTGAATGTTGGGAGAAAAGCAGGCACAGAAGGTCCTTAACACCAGAGTAATAAAACTTTTAAATTTAAAATAAAGTTTTACAGATGTTTCGGCATCTTCCCAATACAATTTTAAGAAAATAACAACAAAACCAAGCAAATAGGCAGGTGGTTAACTAATTAGAAATGTTTTTCAGTTGCATCTCAGTTTAAGCCTCACTCATCTGGTAGATGACTGAAAGCCAGAAATAGCTGATGTTAAATACTGTGATATTAAGGGTGTTGCCCAGTAGCAGTCCCCCTGGAAAGTCCAAAAGGATCCAAGGCTGCTTCTATGCTTATTTACAATAGCAGAATTTTAGGAGTATATAAAAAAACCCAAACCTGGCTGATCCAACATATGGATGATCCATCTGGGATTCAAAAGTTGCCTTCCATCATTCACAAATATATCCAATGTCAGATCAAATCTAACATTTAAGTCACAGAAACTCACAATAAATTCCCATGTTGAACCAGCTTTCCTTTTCAGTTGCTCAGAAATTTTTTATATTGCAAACTCTTGGAAAAAAGTTTTAACTTCCAAACTAAATGCAAAAAGTTTTCAAAGTTTCAAAATGTTAAAAATTCAAAAAAGGCATTTCAGGTTAGACTAGCAGCCAGATGTAAAATGCAGGACTGTGAGCTGACTACATGTATTCAACTGGAAGTCAGAAAAGTTACAGAGAATGGAGTTATATAAATATTAGCTCAGTAGCAGGCAAAAAATGAAATTAAAGGTTAGAAATGTTGTAGCTGAAAGGGTAGTGGTCAATACTTCAAAGACTAATGGCAGCTGGTTATGAGTAGTTTTCCTCAGGAGCTGCTACGTGCGTAATTGTTTAGCATCTTCATCAGTGACTAAAACAGAGCACACCCTCACCAGCTTCACAAATGACAACACACTTTGGGGAGCAGTTGATATGCTGAAGACAGGGCTGCCATTCAGGAACATCTCAAACAGCTCAAGGACAGGGCCAACATGAGCCTCATGAAAACTGAAAAGACAATGCAAATTCTGGAAGAAAGACCCCAGTGCAAAAATAGAGGCTAGGAAACATTTGACTAAAAATCAGCTCTGCAGAAAGGGAATTGGGGGTCAAGTTTAAATGAGTTCCTGTGGCAAAGAAGGTCAACAACCTACTTGTTTGCATTAGCAAGAATATAGCCAGGTGGTCAAGGGAAGGTGCTCAGCACTTGAGAGGCTACATCTGGAATACCGTGTCCAGCCTTCAGCACAGACTCCTGAGAGTGCAGAAGAAGGGCTCTAACATGGGTAGGGGCTGGAGCAAATGATACAACACAAGCTGAAGGATCAATATTTAGCCAGAAACCAAGTCTCCGGAGGGATCTAACTGAAGTTATCCAGAATGCCTGTGGAACCTCTACCTCAGGAATTTTTTATAACTCAGCTTGATAAGGCCCTGAACAACCTGATCTAACTTTGATGTTAGCCCAGCCTTGAACAGGAGGTCAGACTGGATGACTCTAGCTGTCCCTTCCATCCTAAGATTTTCTTAAATATTGCTGCAGGAAAGGACAAATGACCGCATTCGAACCATTACCCCTCCATATAAATTCATTTACTTATTCCTCAACTACACTGTGCTATTTGGCTTTCAATCTTGAAAAGGATATTTTAGAAGTAGAAGTATCTCCTTCCATACAGAAGGAAGAGACTGACTACACTAGAACTCTTCAGCACAAAAGACAGTGTTTAGAAGGTCGTATGATAAAGTTACAACATCACGAGTGGCATGAAAAAAGTAGATAAGAATAATATGTTCACTTTTTCCTAATACAAGTACAAGAGACTACCAAACAAAGCTAGAAAACAAAGTTTATTAAAGAAAAAAGCGGGGGCAGGGAGATATGACAAAAAACCAGCAAACAAGATAGTAGACCAGCTGAATGTTTTTTAAGCAAGAGCACACCAGCACCTTCCACTTAAAAGAAGAAAGACACTGCAAGTTACTAAACAAGCACACAACATGAGGCTCAGAAATTCTGAGCTGAAAAATAGAGGCTAGGGGAAAGCTGGGTTAAAAATATACATGTTATTCCTGTTCTTTATCTATGCTGTGGCTTATTACCACTGTTGAATAAATGATACTTGGCCTGAATCAGTGCTTGCATTCTTTCAAGGCTCCTAAAGGTGTTTCGGCCATCCACTCGTAATTCTGCAACTTTTGAGTTCTAGCCATTACTAAAAAGAATTATCTTCATATGATGGATCAGAGTCCTTTGAGTTCTTCATGAGAGATTTCAGTAATGCATACATGCACAGCAACTGGGTATCTTACAAAGAGCCTAAGACACAAGTAGTATTCTGACACCATTCTGCGATACTAGACCATATAAAATGACAGAAATATACACGGAACGTGAAACACCAGAAGATGAAGTCACATGAATAAGTTTGATAGAGATATGCTGATTCATATGAGACAGAGATCTATTTCAGCAATGGTTTAGATCAATAAACCCATCACTGTTTTATAGTAAATGTTCTGCCACAGCAGTAAAAATTACAATACAGTGTGAAACCAACAAACCTTGTAGATAAGGCAGATGATGAAACATGATTAAACACATGAAGCAAGACAAAAAGATCACAAAGAGTACCGAATGTATGCAAAACCAGAGGTCATGTCAGTTGTGTTAATATACAATTATAAAGTGTTGCCACTTGTATTTTACATAATAGTGTGACCAGGCAAATTTAGTTCTTATAGATGAATAGAACTGATTATCATTGATTACAGACACACTCCTTAACTCCATTTTATTTGTTCCAAAACCCTATTAATAATCAATTCAAAGATTTGGGCAGCCACATGCAATTTGGCATAGTTTTAATCACTAGAGAGAAATGCAGCAGTCCCTTCAAAGAATAATGAAGAGACAGGAAAAATGCCCAAGAAAAACAAACCTTTGGGAGAGAACAAGTGTACTTAAAATAGGCCACTTTTCAACTTAAGCAGCTTGCTAATCACGTTAACCATCCTGACAATTTAGGCAACGAAGATTTAGAGCTCAGCCCATAAAACAATGTTTAAATGAGAGGTGTGAAACTGCCAGAGCTCCTTTATATAAAAGCCAAGGAGGCCATGCTTGTGCTTTGTTGGGAAAAAAAAGAAAACAAAACAACAACAAAAAAAAAATTCCCCACCCAAACCCCACCAAACTAAAAACTTGTCCAGATATATACTGTCCTGGTTTAAGTGAGCAAAAGCTGACATTGAGAATCAGTTGTAAGTCTGGAAATACCTTTTCGTTATCTGTAAAAGGACTGACAATATAGGCACAGTTAGGAATTAAACAGGGAATGACTGCTGTTATATGATAGTTAGGGTTATGCCAGCATTTACTTTACAAACACTCATGAGCCAGAGACTCATAGCAGAGCCATGAACATTCTCTCTATCCCAAGACTAAGCTTTGTCTTGAGATCTTATCTCTTTTGCCATTTCTGGATAGACAAACACACACACAAACTGGCCAATTATGCATGTCTGAAGAGAAAATGGAGTTTGATGCACTGAAAAGCTTTTAAAGATTTTTATCTTGGGGGGTGGAGATGGGGGTGTGTGAAGTGGAGGGGTGGTGATGGTAGGGGGAATAGTTCTGGCGTGAAAAAAAGGCCCTCGGCAAGACATTAGTCCATAGTCTCCTCTTCTATCTGTTAGCATTTCCAAAGAGAAGCAAAGTCTAGTTAAGCTACTGAGATTTCTATAATCACAGTAACATTTTCCTCTCAAATCTTTCAGGGGGATTTCAGAACCCAGGGTAGACATAATTATTACTCGCAAAAATACTTATTTTTTTTAAACTGTCTATGCAGAGATGTGCATGAACACTCACTTCCACTCTATCAAACCTAGGTATTCTGTCTCAGAATTTAATAAACAAAATAAGGTTTGACCTAGTGTTCATGACAAATAAGTTCTGAGACAGATATAAATTGAATAAGCTGATCCTGTAAAGATCTTTGAAATAAATAAAGACAGGAAAGCAAATGGCGATAATTTAAAGGTATATTTATTTACTGCATGTTGTCTTTATTTGGTTTTCACACTAGTTTGACCCAGGTATAACTCTAGGTACTACAACAGATCTGCACTGAGCCTTGGGAAGTCAACTCTGTTTCTGCAGTACCCTTTTACACTCTAGGTTATCACATGGGAGAAACAAACCACAATAAAAACAAGCCCACTACACAAAATCCTCTTATCTTTCACTCACTTACAGAACCGTGTCTTGAATCTGCCAACCTCATTTTAAAGTATGTCTTTTCTGATTAAATTACACCAAAATAAAAGAAGGCACACAAGAGACAATAAGCGGTAAGTACAGCTGATGTTAAGCTATTAATGGAACAGAGGACTGAAGAATCTCACTAAATAAAAAGCAGGAGTGAGATGCAATGACCAGTGAACTTAATGGGTAAAATCACATGGAAAATACGAAAGGCACCAAAACCTGTGTCTACTGGACAACTTGCTAAGTTCCCGCTGCTTAATAATGAAAGCAATTTAGGGTATGGAGCACACACCACTTGTGCAAGACCTCACCAAGTCTGTCCTTTCACATGTCTAGCCTTGTAGCTTTACTGCATAGGGCCATATTATTTGGCATCTTGGAAGATTAAGCCTGTTTGTGAGAAACTACTTTTACCCTTCATCCACAGAAGGCTGAGTGAAAATAACAGAGAGGATGTAAGATGACAAAAGATACTCTGGGTTGACTAGTAAAATGTACTCAGACCAATGCATTACACTTTCAGAGAACAGAGAAGATGAAAGCATAATTAAGAAAGAGGTGAAGAGCAGATGCTCTATGACATTTCCCCTTCATTGCCAACTGCTATGCCTATGAACCACTCAACTTCATCTATTCTTTAGAACAGCAACTAGAAGTCGCACAGGTTCTGAAAATCCCACAGAAGGAAACAGAGAACATTCACAAGTAGTTTTCTTGCATACTGGATGCAGAATAATTCCTCTCGTAGTAATGATTGATGCGGGCAGCCCTTGAACTTTCTAGGAGGTGCTAAAAAAAGACTGCTGCATCTTCACCAAAATTACAGCAAGAAGCATAGCTAAACAGTAATCTTCGCTTTCATTGTAATCATTACTCTGCTCCTTTTCACAGGTGAGAGGAGAGCACAGATGCCTGTGTGACTTCCACTGGTTCACAGGCTTGTTGGCCTGAATCTTTTTTCCAGCCTACAGATATCAGTCCGTTTTAGGTTCACCCAGTCTTATTGTAATTCTGAGCAGCTGATGGTCTGTCCAGCCAGCTTTTGTGTACAGTTCTGGTGTCCTCAACATAAAAAGGACACAGAGCTGTTGCAGCAAGTCCAGAGGAGAGCCACGAGGATGATAAAGGGGCTCAAACACCTCCCACATGAAGACAGGCTGAGAAAGTTGGGGCTGTTCAGCCTGGAAAAGAGAAGGCTGCGTGGAGACCTCATAGCAGCCTTCCAGTATCTGAAGGGGGCCTATACGGATGCTGGGGAGGGACTCTTCATTAGGGACTGTAGTGACAGGACAAGGGGTAATGTGTTCAAACTTAAAGAGGGGAAGTTTAGATTGGATATAAAGAAGAAATTCTTTACTGTAAGGATGGTGAGGCACTGGAATGGGTTGCTTAAGGAAGTTGTGAATGTTCCATCCCTGGGAGTGTTCAAGGCCAGGTTGGACAGAGCCTTGGGTGACATGGTTTAGTGTGAGGTGTCCCTGCCCACGGCAGGGGCTTGGTCCTTTCCAACCCTAACTATTCTATGATTCTATGATTCTGACAATCATTAAAAATCTTCTTAGCAAACCAATGTATGCTTACTGTGACCCCATTATTAATGGGCTCTGAATTTCATTCAGCCTGTATGAACTATAATAAACAGAAGGAACAAATAGCAACCAAAACTAAAACAGTACAGTGTCGTGGTTTAAGCCCAGATGGCAACTCAGAACCACACAGCCGCTTGCTCACTCCCCCCCCTTCCTCCCCCCACTCCCGGAGGAATGGGGAGGAGAATTGAAAAAATGTAACTGCCACAGGCTGAGATAAGAATAGTCCAGTAACTAAGTGTCGTGGTTTAAGCTTAGTCATAGATTAGAAAAGCATGTAGCCTTCTCACTCCCCCCCCCCCCCCCCCCCACCCCTCCCCCCCCCCCC
>WYDI02033673.1:0-16587 GCA_009867235.2 Psittacus erithacus | reverse complement strand
GCAGAGCATGAGGCTCAGAAAGTCCTTGGTCAGTGTAAACATTCTAAGCAGTAGCTACAAACATCGGTATTATCAGTGCTGTTCCCAGACCGAAAGTTAGAAACACAGCACTGCACCAGTCACTAAGAACGATAAAAATGACTGCTACTGCTGAACCCAGGACAGTAGTGTACTGTAATGGTCTGTAACACCTGCCTTTAAAGGTGGTACCTTCTCTTCTTTTGCAGGGTGAGAAAGGAGGGGAAAAAAAAAAAAAAAAGGCTTTAATAGTGCAAAAGTATTTCATGGTGTACCCGGGTCATAGACAGCATACAGTTTTTGGAATTCATCATCAAAACAGAGCTAATGAATCAGTGTATTTTATCTTTGCATCTAAATGTAGTAACATTAAGTTTCCCATTCTGTGGAACACATATAACACTTTTCCTGGGCCATCTGTGAACTTGTAATACTGCTTTTATTTTGTATGCCTTCTTCCCCATCCTGCAACCTTAAGGCAAGTAAGTAACTAGATTTGCTTTTCATTTTAATTCATTCCATTTGTGTTTGTGGCACTAAGTGATCAAAAGTCCTCCATGGGGCTGAGAGCCATTGGAAGGGCAGAAGAGGAGATTGTCATCCAAAATCCAGTGTTCACAGTTAGAAGGAAGCTGTGAGGTACTCCAACTTTGTTTAGATATTAGGATAGCAGAGCGAGTTCGGCAGACGAGGTGATGAGACTCGGCTAGAGGGTTTCTCTGAGTGCAACACATGCCTTGTGATGGTGTTTCGTGTTTCCTGTTGTTAATTACAGATGGCGCCCTTCTGCTGTTAGTCTGAATCCTTCGGTTTCCCTGTGCTGCGGGAGATCACTTAATTTAAATGACCTTACTGTACTCCTCCTGGAAAGCTAACCCGAGGGAAAGCCGTCTTCCCGCCTGCCAGAAGGCGAGCCCAGCCGAGCCGAGCCGCTCCTCGCGTCCACCGTCGCTGCTGGCGCTGATTGGCTCTAGCGCAGGGCGTAGAGCATAAAGTACTGTTATCCCCGCCTCCACTGCTCACTGATTGGCTATGTCGCGGCGGTGCTCGACTCTGATAGGCTATGGGCTGGTGGCCCCCCCTTCCGCGCTGGTTTGTGGCGCCGCGGGGGCGCGGGAGCTGCCATTCCTGCTTCTTGTTGTCGCCATGGCAGATCTAGAATTCCTGGGCAGCCAGCAGCAGCCCGCGGCCGCCGGTAACGGGATGCTGGAAGGCATCGAGGAGGATCCTGCTGCCGCCTTCCTGGCGCAGCAGGAAAACGAGATCGCGGGCATCGAGAACGACGAGGGCTACAACATCCTGGAGAACGGGGAGGTGCCAGCGGAGCTGCAGCTCCCGGAGGGCCTGGACCCGGGTACGGCGGGCGACTGGGAGGGGAGCGGGCCGGGCCGTGGTACCACGGTTCCGCAGCGTCTCTTCTCCCGTGGAGGCACCGTGGCCGGCGGGGCCCTCGCTCCGAGCAGATGCCTCCGGCGCGCGGGGGGTGCTCCTGGATTGGGCTGGGCCATGCTGTGCCCCGGATAGGTCATCTCCCAGCACCCGCGGGTGGAGGGGTCATGGCTTCTAACAGGCGCTTCTGAAAGATCTTACAGGGGCGCCCGGGGCTCAGGCTCCCCCAGGTGTGGAGAGCACTGCTGAGTAACTGATCCAGGGGTGCCTGAAACGAAGCAGGGTAAGTCATGATGTTGTGTTCTGCCAGTTGTGTTGCTGTCTTCAAAGTCAGTGATCTTAGTCTTAAAGTATGCTAGCAGTGGAGCTAATGTTTACTAGGCCTCTAGCCTTTATTCGTGGGTAACCTTTGTACTGCATGTGAGAAGACTGACACTGTTGCATTCAGAGGAGGGTATGTTGGGAGCTGGAGGCTAATCTAACAGACTAGCTACAGTAGCCCTGTCTGAATACTTATGATTACAAAGGGTTTTAGGGTTTTTAACTGAAGTGGAAAGAAATTGTGAATGTAGGATGGTACTGCATTTAACTGATGTTTCAACACTCTTGGAAGACTGCTTGTGCTTGTCTCTGGGTCCATGAGAATGTGTCTGCTCTTGTGACATTCCTTTGTCACTTTAGGAAGATGCCACTCTTCTTCAGACTAAGTTGAATAGCTTTGCTTCCCAGCTCACTGTTGGAACATCTTTGGAATTTAGTCTTCATTATGCAACTTGATTTCTGATATTACTGTCATATCTTTATGTATGAGGGTGTGGATTCATAGTATCTCTTGGAATAAAGCCCAACTAGATAAACTGACAAACTGCTGCTTTCAGTGCTTATTCAGTGGTAGCATAGCCCTTAGTCAGCTCCTTCATGGAGTTCAAATATACAGACTACATGCTTACTGTAAAAAGAATGTTTGCAGTGGAGTAACTTGCTCAAGTGCTGGAACATGAGGATAATTGTTATCAGAACACATCCTGATTTGGTATCACACATGGCTTCTGTATTTTATGTATACTGCAGAAACAGGCACAGTGGACACTTCCCCTCCTACTTTCAGAGGCGTCAGACAACCGTTATGCATTGGATAGTCTTTAGATTCTAAACAGACTCTACAACATTAAAGTAGGTGCTTAAGGACTAATTTATTTGGAGAAAGTTCTGTCATTGGCCTTTTTTACAAGCTGTTAGAACCAACTAGATCCATTTGTTCTCTATGTGCATGCAATGTGGCTGTTGCAGAATGATTCCTTGGAAAAAAAAAAAGTTGTTAAATTCTTCTAGATTGGCTTAATATGTAAAAGAATTTCTTAAGCTGCTTCTGAAGGTCTTTTACTCAAGTCGCATAAGTTCAGAAAACATGGAGTACAAAGCTGTTATTGGAGAACTTTCTAGAGAAAGAGGGCCATAAAACAATATAATATGATGTCAAGATTTGGGAAGTGAAGATGTGATCTGTATGTCATCTTGCTTTCCTGTATGCATTGGGGTCACATTTATGCTCTGAGCAGTTCAAGAGGCATAGCAGATTGTGCTGTGGGTTTTGGTGGTTCCATTTGTTAGTAGAACATCCATTTGCTGACTGTTGGAGCCTGTTCTCACACCCTCCTTGTTAGTGTGGACTGCAGCTGTGCAAAATGCACTGATTCAGTCATTGTGGCATGATCTAAAGACTTCTGTTGCCATTTGTGTTTGAGATTTCTTATCATCTGATCAACATCTGAACAAATAGCCCAGACAGCTTTAGTCTCTAGTGCATATTAGTTTATTAAACTGTATTGTAATTACGTTAATCTTTAAGCATCATGATCAGGGATTTGTGGATTTACTTTTTTTAACCGTAACCTTTTTAACTCCTTATTCACAGGTCTGTTGGATGAATTTTTTTTTCTAAATACTGGCCCAGAAGTCCTAATTCAGGCAACTCTTAACTGAAATTTGAAAGTCTTAACTTCAGATATTGTGACAAGCAGTCAACTTCCTGAAATACAATTGTAAGAAACGTGGTGCCTCATGCAACACACAGTTTTTAAACTGCAGTCTCTTAAAGAATAGACATATACATGGACAGTAGTGAACTTCATGAACTGTCAATATCAGGAAACTGATGTTTGTGTTTATTTCTGTTAATGGCAGTAATGGTGGGTACGGGGTGAGTATGGGGTGAATGGCAGAATATTGCCATGCTCATGTGTCTCACTCAGCATCACTTCATACTGCCATGGTCAGGGTTGGAATACGGGCCTGAACCAGTTGGACGTTTATGGTGGTGTAAATAGCCATCATGTTCACATGAAAACTAATCTACTTTCCCTTGAAGGATGAAGAAGAATCACTGCTTCAGAAAACAGGAATACAATACTGTTGCCTACTTATTAGTGACTTGGTCTACAGTGAAATTCCTCAAGCCTTCCCAGTCTGACAGTACTATGTCTTCATGTTATAGCAGTTCACTTGCTGTATCCTCTGAGCAGGAGAGAATGAGTTCAGGTTGAAGTGCTATTGCTTCTAGAACTAGTATGTCAATACAAGAACCTTGTGACAGCTTGTCAAATAGCATCTTAAAGAGAATAACATTCAAATGTTTTTGCATGGCTATCTAAACAAAATCTTTGGGTAAGACTTTTCTTTCTCATCCTCTTACGGATGAGAGGTATGTGAAGAGGAAGAATGATTTGTGCCCAGAAGAAAAAGGATGACAAACTAGGCTTTGAGTGGTGAAGTTACTCAGCCTTATGCCAGAATATATGAAACTTTGTTATGTTCTTCTGTTGTTTCTACTGTAGCTACTAGTTCATTCAAAGTAGCAATGAAGAAGTAGAGTACTTATTATTTAAAAGAGATACTGAAAGTAGCTCATAAAAATACTTTTATTTTAAAATAAAGTAAGAAAAATGTGTCAGTCCTCTAACTGTGAGGACTGGTGATACTGAAGCTCATTTCTCCTGTGTAAGGATATTGTCCAAAGTACAGATGGATAGGAAGACCTCAGGAGGCTCTAATCCATGTGTTAGGAAGTGGTTGGACTCATGTTAGAAGAGCTACCTCTGTGAAGTTCTGCTTCTGTTCTGATAGCTGTTTTTTTGTGTTAAGAGTAAGGCTTCAAAGAGACTAGTTAACAAGGTTAAGCAAAAGTCCTTATATGCCAGGTAGTACCAAGTCTGGTATTAATGCGAGTAGTTGCCTTCAGAGCAGTTGATCATCATTATGATAAGCCTCTGAAACCATACTTTTATTTGTAGTACTGAAGTGACCAAACTCTTATTATATTTCTTGTTATATTTTTTCAGCCTACCCAGCCCTTCCTTTGGTAAGCTATGGTACGTGTGAAGAGCAGTGACTCTCCCTGTCTGTTTCTGACAAGCTGTGCTGTTGTTTCTCTCCTGTGAATGCAAGGTTGTTGATAGGGTTTATCCTCTCCAAACCTTTCCAGACTCTATAAACTATCTGGGTTGCTGTGTGGAAGTTCGTTATTATGCTATTGTCAGCATGTGTTAGAGCGTGTTTGGACATGTTCTTTGAAACAATATCCTTGGAAATAAAGCTTTAGCTTAAGTTCAGAAGTGAACACCAAGGAACATGGATCATTATTAACTACAGCATGCAATGTTAACTTCAGGAGCTTCAAGATGCAATGCTGTGATAGACTGGGATGGACTCTGAAGCCAGTGGAGAGTGCACATTATTTATGGCTGATGAAAACATGAGGATAGCAGCAACAGTATTAGGCTTTCTTTTGTGGGGAGGTCAAGTATGAAATGACATATTTCTGTGGACAAAGAAATTTGACACACACTCAGCATTTTGAAGGCTGGGAAGCAGATAGATTTTCTTGATTCTGAATTATACAAGCACTGAGACTGGAGAGCCGAAATGAGAGAAGGTCTGTCTGTTAGTCTTGTTCCAGTTAGCATGCTTTTGACTCCATTTCCTCTTCTGCTGGTGTTACACTCTGTCAGCATGCTGACTCTGCATCTTAATCACTAGTTCTAGGGAGCTCAGAACAGATGGGAAGCTTGTTTTAATAATAGTTTTAATGCTCCTAACATGAATGCTCTCTGGAAACACTTTGCTCTGTGGCACTGAGCGGCTATTTCTATGCAAAAGAAAAACACCCCCCAAGACAAACACTTGTCTTATCTCAGTTACAGTCCCAACAGATGACTAGCCAGAGTGCTGAGACCTTAATTCATGGGGTTTGGTGTAACAAAAAAACTTGATTGTGTTCTCACAGGTGTTAGAAGACTCTTCAAGACTCATCCCTCTCACCTATCTGGTGAGCCAGTGCTTCCAAAGGAGTCTGTCTTGTGAAAAAACTGCCTTTCCCCTGGAGATGAGAACTCCATGTATTAAAAAGCTAGCATCTGTTTGGAGTTGTTCAGACCATCAGACTGGACAACACGAGTTCATGAGTACATGTGAACTGCTGTCTGCTCTTCCAAGGCAGGCAAAGTGGCCATCTGGCTTATCCAAGCTGTTAGTCTGAGTTGCAGATCCTGGCTTAGCTTTTGATTTCAGCCCTGTCAAGACTAGGTGAACAGCTGCAGTGTGTGTCTGTAGTGCAGATGGGATTAAATTGAAGGACAGTGAAGTGTGAGCATGTTTCTTCTGTGGGCTTTAGTCTTCATAAGCTTGTTTAGCAGAACTGTAGCTGCCCAAGTCAGGGTTTGTGCAGTGATCTTTACAAACCTGCTTTGAGGGAGTCTACATACCAATGTGAAGTGATGCTCAGGGTGGCTGTTGTGAAGCAGATAGATGCTGTCAGCTTTGTGTGCTTCTCAAACCTGTTCTTGCTGGCTCCTGTAACTTGCAGAGGGGGAGCAATCAAACAAAGCAGCTACCACCTTTCAGATATAGGAGTCAAGGTTCTCATAACTGAAGTTTTTTTTCGTTGTGTTTTTTTTGTTAACTGGAGTCTTCCCCTGCTGAAGTTACTATAGCTGCCAGGTTTGAGCTGATGACTTAACAGTCCTCCACCTAATACATTTAATGACTGCTATCCAGCGCTCAGGGATAAAGACTTCATAATACTTGTCTAGTTCCCTGATAAATGAGCATGAAGAGCTTCCAGTGTGCCATTAACGCTACTAATGGGAAACTAGGGCATACATAGTCACTAAAGAATAGAGGATACGGCAGCATAATGCTGTTAGATAAATTAGCTATCTTATTTAAGATGGCAAAATAACTTGATTTTCTGTTTACTATTGGGTTACTTTGGTGCAGTCTTTTACTGAAGAGTGTATTAACAGGGCAGAGACACTTCTCTGTGGTAAGTTTATCTATGGTGGCTTTATGTGTGAACAAACATAGTAAGACTTGTAGCATGCAGGCAGATGTTATATAGCACTGTTGCAGAGAGACACTTTACTGAGATTTAGCAGTTCTTGAAAACTTGTTTGTCTCGTAACTGAGATATGTTCCCTATGGCTGTGTTTTAATAACATGAAATTGTAGGGTTCTGTGGCAAGGATTCCTAGCTGATGCTGTTCATGAGGTTCTGCTGCTGGTGTCGCTTTAGAGGGAATAATGCTGCATCAGGAACCTATCAAACATGTCATCACAGAAGGTGACTTTGCTAGGAGTGTTAATTACATCTTCTGAGCTGATTACGTATTAGGGGGTAACCAGACTAGGATGAGAATTACCAAGTGTTGGCTGCAGGATTGTTAATCTTCCAGGTACAGACTAAAGCAGTGAGTTGCACTTCCTACCTCCTGAACAGTTGTCTAGGAGTCAGCTTCTGAGACAGGCAACAGAAAGTGGGAGGAACTGTATGCTGTCCGTGGCAGCTTGTCAGCGGTATCAGCGTTGCTGTTTATGTAGTCTGAAGCATGATCTCAGATAAAGAAATGACATTGTGTTACTGATTCTGCAGAATAATGGCTCATTTAGTTTCTTGTGCCAGAAAATGCAGAGATAAGGAAGTGTCCCTGCAGGGCATCAAGTAACACCCGTTTGAAAACTCCCATGTTAGATACTCCAATGAAGCCTTCCATACAAGTTACTGAAATCAGTAAATCTGGTTGTTCTGTTTTTCCTCAAATGGCTAAACTACAGTAACTTTTTACAGGTGCTGTTGATAGAGTGGTTAATGGAGAAGTCTATCAGGTAAGACAGAAATATTATCTGCTGTTCTACTCTAAGAACTTTAATCTAGACTATTACTTCCAGTTTCTTGTCTGTACTGTACTTTTATCGCATCTCTGAAGAGGAACTTCTGTCCTGATAGCTCATTTCTTAAAGCTGTTAATATACCTCTCCTCTGAACTTAGAGGCAACTTAAAGCAGCAGTCTTGTTTTGAATTATGGCTTAATAGGACATGGCTATAAGCAGACTGACAGGCTCTGTGGTATGACTTAACACTGACTTGCCACTGGCTAATAAGCTGAAGCATGCTCTGACTGCCTAGTTTAAAGCAGAGTTTTCTCAATTACTTGTTCTTTAAAGATAATTTGTTTGTCCTATCAAGATTGGTCTTATTAGGATTTGACTGAAAACATTATACACTTCTTAGTGACATGAAGTTTCATGAAATTAAGCTGCTGGCTAAATAGCTCAACCATAGCACGTTAGTCAGCCATACTGATGACAAAGGGAGAAGATCACGGAATCATAGAATGGTTAGGGATGGAAAGGATGCAGTCCAAATTCTGTCATGTCTTTAAAGGACATTGTCTTTCAGTATGAGTAAGTTCATAAATGTCTCTGAAGCAAATAAGTTACAGAGAACATTTTAAACTCCTATGTGCAAAACTACTTTCATAGCAATATTCAAGGTGAAACAAACTGGGGGATCTCTAGGTGCTAAATGGCACAGTGTGGTGCTTGGCATTTTCTTCTGCTTTCTTCAGTTGTAGAGCTCTGACACAGTGACTTCCCTGTCAGCTTGAACTTGTGTTTGATCCCTGATTGCTAGAGGCAGTCATGTATTAATGTGGTTCAACCCTGCTGTAATCTGGTCAGACCTTTTTCATGTTAATGCTGAAAATGTGGTATCATGTCAGATGAATGTGTTATGTGCTCAGTTACATAGAGTCCTATTTTATATAGCTTCCAGGTAGCTGAAATATTCAGTTGTCATGTATAAACTAGATTGCTATTCCCTCTCTTTAAGGAGAGTAATGGTACAAATGACTCCTCTGCTGCCACATGCCAGGTAGATGGACTGCAGTCAGAGCCAGAGAGCATTCGTAAGTGGAGAGACGAGCAAAAGGAGCGCCTGGAGCAACTTGGTAAGGAGGCAGCTTGTTGCAGGAATGTTTTTGCTTGTGAATAACTTAAAGGCAGCTTTTTCAGCAGCAGAATTCTCAATCATGTCTTCCACCTCTTGGGAACCTAAACCTGCTCCTTGAGGTTAAGCAGCAGGTCTGGATAAGTCTTCCAAGAAGCAGACTTAATACTAATGTAGGAGATAGCAAACAAGTGGCTTCCTGAATCTTAAGAGTGTTCTTGTAGCCTGCCCTTTACTTACAAATAAGCTAACAGAAAATGAACAGCTTTTATCAGCAGAAAAGAGAGAATAAATACTGCAGCCACTTTCATTTTTTTCAGAGGATGAAGATTGCTCATTTTGTAATACTGAGGCTGTCACTTGTCACACAGATCTTAATCTAAGAGCTAAGCAGTGGACTGGTCACTAAGCAGCTGTCACATGCAGTGATAACTGCCTGTGGACAGCTTCTAAAAGCCTACAAACTGGTATGCTTTCCACTTAGATTAGCGAGAAGGCAGTGTGATTCTGAACAGAGCTGACCCTGTTGCTCTTCTTCTGAGCTAGTTATGGCAGAAGAGCGTATCCTGACCTGTAGGCTGATTGCAAGAGTGTGCTGAGAGCCAGGCTCATTTGCTTTGTCTAAGCATAGAGGCTTTACTGAACTTTGTTCTAGCACTAGCATAGCAAGGTGACTTTTTCTGGTTGTGAACAGTTTGCAGGCCAACAGACCCACTGGACTTGAATTAGTCTACAAATGTATATCCTGAACTGAAGTGGACTGTCCTGGTTAAGCAGTGCAGGCATTCTGCTTAGCTAATTCTCTGAATGCTCATGGTATTTAGAGTCCTCACGGCCTGCTTCATGAGATCTCCTAACCCTTGTCTGAGTCGATCAAGCAACTGTCTGCACTAGAGTTGCACTTTGAGCCATCAGCTGGTAGCAAGATACAGTGGGAACAAACACAACTGACAAAGTAATTAAACTTTCAGATGCAAACTCACGAAAGCAGGAAGCAGAATGGAAAGAGAAGGCAGTAAAGGAGTTGGAGGAGTGGTATGCAAGACAAGATGAAAAGCTGCAGAAAACAAAAGCCAGCAACAGGTAAGATTGCTCCAGTCATCTGAAGAATTATGGTACTGGGCATGAAAGCAATGCGGGGTGACAATAATTCTAGTACGTCCTATGGCACTAGTCCTTCAGACCAAAGTAACCTCTCCTACTAAGAAATGGGTCTCTTGTAGTAGACCATCTTTTTAGGTTTTCTTATTTAGATTGCATGTCCCAAGAATATCAAAAGAAAGCATTAAGATAATGAACTAGAATTACTGAAGATCCTTTAAGATACCAAGTTTGAATGTGGCAAGAAAAAGTTTTAATCTACCTGCTTGTTGCACGCTCCAAGCTGCACAGTGACTGTAATTACTTGCCTTGAGAGTAGCAATCTTACTTGCTGCTAGTAGAAAACATGGAAGTGGCTTTATAGTTAGTCCTTGCTACAGATTATTTCGCTATCTTAAAACCTTTGGCTGCTCCTTTTTGAGACATTTGAGAAATAACCTGGCTCAGTTCTGCTAGTGAAGAACTAAATGCTGTCTCTGCCTAGGTGGGGTTTGAATTGTACACTTCAAACCCAACCTGGCAGAAACTAATGACTGGGGCAGAAACTAATGACTGCTAGTGTGGTAAGTACTTCTACTTTCTTAGAAGGTTCCCTGTGGAATTTTGACTTCAAGCTACATAAAGGTAAATGTGATGGTACTGACTTAATACCACTTAGGTCTCTACTTCTGACCCAGGGTTACTAGTATCACTCTATCCAGGTAGGCATCAGGGCTGCTTTATACTTCGAGAATCCACAAACTTCAAGATTAACTGTTTTATTGAACCGCTATTTTTCTTACCAAAATGAACAGCAGGTAAGTAGAGTCCTGGGTAGACTACTTTCTACAGAAGTCTAGATTTGACATGTTCATTCACTGAAGTGCAGTCTGTTGGCTGGGCCAAGAAAGGGAACAGGATTGGCACTGTTCTGGCTGGTGGCCTGAGTTTATGATGCCCCCATGACTTTATTATGGCCAGTGTTTGAGTGTCGATATGCCTTATGGAGCAGGGTCCACCAGTGTTATGCAGGAGTGTTTGGCATTCACATCTCTATCATAATGTAGGTTCCATCCACTGGAAGCAGCCTAATGTGGACCCTGGACTCTAGTCCTAAACTAGCTGTTCCCAACTTGCAGGATGTAGCAGAGCTTTTGTATGCCCCTCTGAGCCAGGGGCTTAATGGATACATTCCCTGTAGTAGCTGCTTTCCTGTAGTAAGTCTTGGTGAAACAAGGTTAAAGTGATTGTTAAAATTGACTTCATCTCTGTTCTGTACTTCTCATCCTTATCTCTTTTCTCCTGCCTGCTTGCCTGCCTGTTGGACTACTTGCTACCTAGGGTGGCAGATGAAGCTTTCTACAAACAACCCTTCGCTGACGTGATTGGTTATGTGTATGTTGCTTAACTACTAATTCTGTTTTGCTAGTCAACTAGGCAATGAGGATGATCAGAAATAGTGCTGAATGCCTGAGGGTGACTGCTTCATTACTTCAAGCAGTATAAGCCATTAAAGTAAACTGCCTTTGCTTTTTTGGTCTGAGTCTGATCTGCAGTTTTCCTGTCTATGCACTGCACAACAGCCAGCAATTTCAGATGGAGTCATGTAGTTTACATACCACTGGAATTTTGGTGATGACTTCAGTAGTCTTCAGGTGTAGGGGTTTACAATTGTTTCCAGGCCAGTGAACACTGCTTACAAGATGCTTTGCTGGGTGTGTGGGTTAGTGTCTGCAGTCTCACATGGGTTCTTTATTTAGCCCTAACAACTTCCACAAAACAACACAATGTTTAATTGTATTCTTTGTAACAGCCACTTTGCTCATTTGCCTACATAATCAGGAAAACATTCGAGCCATGCTTGCACATGAAGCTTCACAAGCCAAGGAAGGCAGAAGGGAATTACTTGCCATAAATGAGATTAGAAGGGGTATGTGCATATAGGAATAGGATACTGTGAGAGTGCAGATGAAGAGTACAAGTAAATGGTATTTCAAAATCAGCATTAGCTGCTGGGAGAATATTTAGGAGCAGCTCTGTAGGCATTTTGCCAGCCTAACGTATCAATGGGAATGCAACCATGACTATGCTAGCTTCTGTGGGATGGAAGGATAGCAGTGTTCATTGGCTTGTTTTAATTTCTTCTCTCAGTTATAGACATGAATTAAAAGATAGCCATGTCACAGATTCTAAGGTGACACCTTTAAAAAGTGTATTGATGAGCCATGGTGTGGCTTTGAGTGCACCTTTAAAAAGTGTATTGATGAGCCATGGTGTGGCTTTGAGTGCACCAATATTGATGGTCCACTGTGGAATTCATTACCTAACTGTTGCTGGATGTAAAACAAGACTTGTGAAATGATGGATTTACAGGTGGTGTTTGACTTTTCTGAATTCTCCTGCAGTTGATTTTGATAGATGTTTTCCCCAGTAAACCCCTTATTTTCATATATCCAATTCAGTTGTGCAGTGAGTGTGCTGCATAAAACAGGCAGCCTGTTTCCTGAATGTAGGCTAAGCTACTGGTGCATGTTCAGCCAGCTGATCATCTTCATTCTCATTTTCTATATCTGACTTAAACTTTCTCTCCTTGTTTCTTTTCTTCTCTTCACCTTTAAGCACAAACATAAATCATCCTTGCTACAGCCTAGAACAGTTAAGTAAAAAAAATCTTCGCTGCCCCCTAAAAGTGTCATGTCACATAAAACAGCAGTGTCGTAGTGACCCTTGTCTTCAGTGGTGTCTGTAACCTCCTCATCCCTGTGAATAGTGCTCATGGGAGCGTCATCTTCACTGCTTTCTCTGTACTGCTTGTTGGAGTAGATGGATTTGGTTTGATCTCTTGACGCATTACTGCTCTTGCACTTTGACAACTGACAGGGCCCTGGAGTTCATGTAAACTCAATGCTGGAGTGTTATCCCTGCATTGAAGCAATGCTGTTGGCAGCATAGCAATGACAAAAGGATACAGCTGGGAAGCCACTGGCACTAACTTGGATGTAATGTACAAAGCCTCTTTAGAGTCTGCTTAGGGTGAGAGCTCCCCTGGGCTGACTTCAATGAGTCATCCCCTTTGCTAAGATATGCATTAGGCTATAGCACCCACAAGCATGGGACTTAATTCATAAGTTCCTTTTGATTCATGCTGCTTCGCTACAGCTCTGGGAGTCATCAGCAGATAGTTTTATGATGGCCTGTAGGTCTTGGGGCTGATGTAAACCCTCAAGTGGAATATATTTTTGCTTGCAAGGAGTTGTAAATTTCCATTTGACAAGTGTCCAGTGTAAGCTGTCAGATCACAAAGGCTTAACTCGTTCAGACTTGGGTGTTTCTCCATAAATAAAATGCCGACATAGGGGTACCTTACTGCCTGGCAGTTTGCGTGATGACTGAGTAATGATTCTCAGAACCAAGCACCTGTATTCCAACATTTTACACAGCAATCTCTGCTTGTGCATAGCACACTACTGCAACGTACTTTCATCTCCAGGGTTAAGGCAGTGGGAGCTTAAGTGGCCATAATGTCCACCAGCAGCTGCCAGGTTACATTTTTTATGAAACATGCTGAAAGAAACTGCATCCTGTAAGAGGGAAGGAGTGCCTTCTGTGCTGGACATTAACGCAAGGTGCATTGCATTGCTTTTAGGGCAGCTGAAGAAGCCTTTGTGAATGATGCAGAAGACATTTTTCCGGGCACTGAGTGGGAACGTGTGGCTCAGCTCTGTGACTTTAATCCCAAGTCTAGTAAGCAGGCAAAAGATGTGTCCCGCATGCGTTCAGTCCTCATCTCACTCAAGCAGGCTCCGCTGGTTCGCTGAAGGAGAGCATGATGAAAACACTACAAATGCAATATCCTAACCTTACTCAGAGGAGCTGTGTTTGCAGTATTTGGATTAATTGTTTCAATTTTTATTTTTTTTTTGGACCAAACATCATCATGTATCTAGAGCTGATCATTGTTTGATTGCATGTTCTTCCTCGTGTTTTGTTTCTGTGTCTGAAATGGCAGAATCTCCAAAACTCTAGTCTCTGTGCTGTTGTGCACAGAGGTATTCACTTCTCACATTACTGATATTAAAGATATGTTAAACAGCAAAATGTGTTGACTTTGGGTGAATTAAGAGCTGCTCCCTTTCGAGGTGTTTGAATTGACTGTGTGTAGACATTTATTTCAGTTGGTGCTGATTTCACCTTGCTGCTGACTGTCCAGCCAGCGATGTTCCTCATCTCTGGGATGAGGCTGTCCTGCATATCTCTATAAGCTTTCCTAAAGCTTTTGAGAGCTTTAGTTTAAAAACTGCTTCTCCATCCAATTTATTGCCTAAGATGTAAGCTGTAAGAAACGAAGCTGTAAGAAACTGGAGCAGCAGGTTGGTTAAGGAGCTTATCTCACTTGTAGTGGAACTGAGGATAATGTCTTCTTCAGGTAAGCAGTCCTGTGTAGTTTCCTGCTGTCACTCCATCTGCACTTCTTAAGCTGGAAATACAGTACAAGGCACTGAGCAGTTTAAGGCCTTTGACATTACTACTGCATGTTCTGTTGTGTCATGTGCCCAGTGCTGGCTTCATATGCAAAGTCCCGCTGTGCAGAGGCTGGCTGGGTGTTTCTGAACTGTGTCCTTGTCCTTACTGACTCTTGCAGACACTTTCTCCCACTAAGGTGGTGGACTGGAGATTTGGAGAGTGAGAGAAGGGAATACTTGACCTTAGTACTCCTCATTTACTGGCTCGGAGCTCTGTCTGCCAAGGTGGTTAAATTTTGAAACAAACTGATCCAGAAAATCTGTTCTGCTGCTTCCTTGGCTCTCTGATATCACCCAGCATTCACAGGGGCTGTGTTCTAGCCTCGCTCTGGTAAGACTTGCCTTAGCTGTTTATCTTGCAAGAGTAGTCTGTTCAGTCTCATACATTGTATTAGTCGTGGTAAATGGCATCACATCTAGTCAGCACCCGGTCACTAGTGGTGTCCCTCAGGGCTCAGTAAGGGGGCTGATGTTGTTCAGTATCTTCATTGATGATCTGCATGAGGGGATCAAGTGCACCCTCGGTAAATTTGCAGATGACACCAAACTGGGCAGGAGTGTTGAGCAGCTGGAGAACAGGACAGCTCTGCAGTGGGATTTGGACAGCCCGGATCACACAATCGTGTGAGGTTCAACAAGGCAAAGTGCTGGGTCCTGCACTTGGGCCACAGCAACCCTATGCAATGCTCCGGGCTTAGAGAAGAGTGGCTGAAAAGCTGCTCAGCAGAGTAGGACCTGGGAGTGCTGATTGATGGCTGCTGAACATGAGCCAGCTTGTGCCCAGGCAGCCAAGGCCAACAGCATCCTGGCCTGTATCACCAGTAGTGTGGACAGCAGGGCCAGGGCAGTGATCATCCCCCTGTACTGGGCACTGGTGAGGCCCCCCCTTGAATTCTGTGCCCATTTCTGGGCCCCTCACTGCAAGAGAGACATTGAGGTGCTGGAGCAGGTCCATAGAAGGGCAATGAAGCTGGTGAAAGGCCTGGAACACAACTGTGATGGGGAGTGGCTGAGGGAACTGGGGTGTCTAGTCTGGAGAAAAGGCTCAGGAGGACCTTATCGCTCTCTACAGCTACCTGAAAGGAGGATGGAGGCAGGAGGTGGCTGGTCTCTGCTCCCAAGGAACAAGTTATAGGACAAAAAGAAACAGCCTCAAGCTATGCCAGGGGAGGTTTAGACTGGGTATTAGGAACAATTTCTTCCCTGAAAGGGTGGTCAGGCATTGGAACTGGCTGCCGAGGGCACTGATTGAATCACTGTCCCTGAAGGTATCTGGAAGATGTGTAGACATGATGCTTGGTGGCATTTTTTGATGGTAGACTCGGCAGTGTTAGATTCATGGTTGGGCTTGACGACCTTAAAGGTCTTTTCCAACCTAAGTGATTATATGATTATTTCACCATTTTTATCAAAGACACAGTAGCTTCACTGGTGTGTCAAAGAACTGCTGCAGTGCCCTTCGTGAAGGTTAATCCTAGCAGTTTAAAGAGGACTGCAGATGCAGATTAAAACTTGCAAACATTCAGGGAGGTGCTATGCAGCAGCTGTGTCCCTTTGGTGGGTAAGAAACCGAATAAATGATTGCCACTTGGGTTTAAATAGCGAAGCTGTACCTTGCTGTTGTCTGTCTATTAGTGATGAGCTTGTGTTTGCACATGTATTCACAAGCTACTGATGAGTGGTGATGAAAATGACAGTAGACCAGAGGCCTAGAAGCTGAATCCTGTGGAAGATTAAAACAGGAAATTATTTTCTGAACTTCACATGGATACCACAGGTAAGTTTAACAGGACTGAAGTACAGGGCAAGTATGTGGAACACTGGTACTCAGAGCTAGCCTTCACCTGGACTGAAAACGTTCTTTTTTCTGCTCACACCAAAATTACACAAAGGCTTCTAAAATGAACTGGTAAATAAATAAAAGTCCACTGCATTACATATACAGTGTTTAAACTGTTAATTTGAGGTTACTGGAATTTGAAAGATCACCGATTAAGAGAGGTTCCTGCATACTGAGTTACGGACAATTTATCTTCCCAAAGGCATTCTTTTGAGTGGCAATCCAAGAGAATGGGCAGACACTCAAGTTCAAGGGTAAAGCAATGTTACAGAAGTTAAAGCAGTATTTTATAAGCTGGGTTTGCAGGAGCTAACTGTGCAGGTGGTTTTGGGTACACCATCCAGCTGGAGCACTTCACAAGCAGCTGTGTGGGTTTTGGTTACCTTCTCTAGCTCTTGTACTGAGATTTTGTAGATTTTTCTCTTCTGCCTTAATTTTATATTTTAGTTGGCTT
>WYDI02033671.1:0-26273 GCA_009867235.2 Psittacus erithacus | reverse complement strand
CTGACTGCTCTGTAGTTCCCTGGGTCATCCATTTTCCCCTTCTTGAAAATGGGGGTTATATTTCCCTTTTTCCAGTCGTTGGGATCTTCAGTTTGCACAGATCCTTATTCTGGAGTCATGGGTCTGGCAAAGAGAACTGCTGACTTCAATAGAGAATATTTCTCAAGCAAGGACACACTAGAATTTGGCTGTAACTTCTTGTGTCTTTGGCTGTTCTTCTTTTTAAGCAAAAGCAGCAATGAATAAATTGCCAAGCATATTTTGGATTGTGTTGCTCTTAATGATGTTTTCATTATGTTGTTTGCATTTTATTTTGAGAGATGTTGGTCACCACTGAACTGGCAGAAGAGCTGCCCTGGAAAAATTAGAACAGTATATTTTCAATGAAAAGGGAATAAATTGCTTTATTTCCTCTTCCCCACCATTTAGCATCCACTTCTGTAGCAAGCAATGCTGCGCTTATTCTCTCCAGCAGTTAGACAGCCGCTTGGTATGCTGGACTAGGGGCTGAAAGGGGAACTATGCCTTAGAAAAAGCTGGCAATCATGCTGATTTCTGACATGAGCTACGTTTCTGGTACACGGGGGAGGTATGGCAACCTCACAGTCTGGCAAAGAGAAAGGGAATAACTCCCCTTGTTGAAATGGTTCAACTTGTAACTGCAGACAGTATAGAGGAGGGGGAGCACTTCTTTAAAAACCTACTAATATGCTTCCCTCTAAAACAACAGGGAGGAGAGAGACACATCCC
Organism: Psittacus erithacus; assembly: GCA_009867235.2. NCBI lineage: Eukaryota > Metazoa > Chordata > Aves > Psittaciformes > Psittacidae > Psittacus > Psittacus erithacus. Next base: position 25,523 of record WYDI02033671.1, on the reverse strand, counting down.
TGCCTAACTCACACAGAGCTATATGCAATGGCTTCTGAGCATAACTCTAAAGAATTTTTTGCAATCTTGATAAGGTCAAAAATGATCCAAATTTCCTTTTTAAAATAATCCAAATCATTATGATCCTGCAAGAGGTTCTTTTTCTCAGTGCTACAAATTATTACAGCATTGTTATTTCCACTATTACACTATTGTATTACTATTAAATGTAGTACTGCATTATTGTTGCTGAGTTTCTTAATTTGATGAAATCCTTCTGGCACAGACTTTTCAACCCAGGGTCTAGAGAGGAGTTTTCTGCCATGATGGAAAAATGAAGCACATTGCTAGGGTTTTCTAGCAAAGGCAGTTGGCAACCTTAAGCCACCAAGCCCTACCAAGACTGGAATCAGTAGGTGCCTCTGACATACAGCATGCTCTGCACTACTAACTCTGTATCCTGGACACTCTGATAAGCTGATGATGTTTGTTACATTATGGTTAGTTTGGTACAACACAACTGCTGTTACATCTGCTTTGGACTGAGGTAAACACAATACTTGACCTCAGTGACTTTGTGCAGATTCAGAGGTTTGGCTCTGTGAGGCCCAGTTTTCATCAATGACATCTGCCAAATGCTGTGGAGGGTAAAAAAACCTCAGCAGTTTGTTTGTTCCCCAGCTTCCCCTTACGGTCCTTTAAAACTTTTTTTCTTACTTTTCTTTTTTAAAAGGGCCTTTGAACAGCATAGAGATGCAATAATCAGACAGGCAGGATTTAAAGAGATGTCATACATTTCGTTCTGAAAGTCACACATAATGCTTATACTCATAGATTTCCACAAAACTTAGAAGGTGTGAAATATAAATGCCATGCATTTCTCCCATAAAGAGGGAAAATTTGAGTAGATTAGTCTTGTGATTTTTCACATTAACTATTTTGAAAAACTGAAACTGTTCCGATTTTTCATCTTTTTCTGCTTGTTTTCCTCAAGAAACAAACCAAAAGGAATGTATGACAAACTTGCAGGTACCCATTTCACTTTCTTCTTTGCATACTGCATAACCTCTCCATTTAGATCCAGAAATAGACTGATTAGATGTAACTATTTTCTCCAGTTTAGAGGCTTAAGGGCCTCTGGATCAGCTCTTGAGATGAAAAGAAGAGTAATGATTTCCCCTACATACTACAGAATAAAAACATTCCTTCATTTTGCTCTCCTTTTATCTTCTTCTCCCCTTCCTTTTACCCTTCAAAATTCATAACCCTACAGAGGTCCTAACTATTTTGTTATGGGTTTTTAGTACCAGCTCTTCAGTTTTTTTCTTCTGCAGCAGCAGGTTCTAGGCACAGCAAAGGCTGAATGACCACCTGTCAGAATTTGGGCAACTCTGCTCTTCTGTTTGAAGGGATGGATTTCAGAAGCACATTAAAGAAGTGTTCTTACATAAAAGTGCATTTTTACCAAACACATTAAATGGGTCAAAATATGAATTTAAACTGACTTTTTTTTTTTCCATAAAGATAACATCCCCTCATTCAACTTACATTTTGTGTATAAAGAAAACACTGGAAATTTCCACTGCTCATTTATCATCAGTAATTAAATGGGCACATTAACATATCAGCACACACAGTGCTATACTGCTGAACTCACTGTTTTCATGGCACAAATAAAAGGTAGCACTTTGCTTTAGGAAGCTTTTCAGGTATGATTTGGTCAGCTTCCTAGTATTGTTTAGGACAAACAGATCGCACACAAAGCCACAAGAGGCAGTTTTTACCTTCCTCTCACGTCCTTCAACTCTGTTCTTGACATCATACAGAGTAAAGGAAGCTGTTTATAGCACAAACTGCAGTAACAAAAAACAGACACTGAGTATCTGGGATACAATCTGCATGTGAGGATGTAAGAGCTCCAAGGTAAATTGAAGCAGAGGCACCACTGTAGCAGCTGATTAGACACTTCCTGTGTATTGCTTTGCAAGACATCCACTGGAATATAGGCATCCCATGGTAGCAAAGCACATAACTGCAAAAGCGCAAACAAATCATCAGACACTTGCAATTAAACCCAAATAGGGAGTAGGACATGAGACCCAGCACCCCATCAACAACTGCAGTCTCACTGCATTGCTGCACCCTCAAAACAGACAAGTGCAAATTAAAGACTCAGAGAGCTCCGTATAGATACACAAATAGATATATTCAAATGTCTCATGGACTGCTTTTCAAGTAATTATCTGCTTCATATAGACCTCTATGTTTTTACTAATAGGCCTTATTGTACTAGTTTCCTAAATGGATCCTAAAACAACATGGATATATCAATTGCAACTCTTTCTTAAGAAGAAAGTGGCCTTTGATGAAAAGCTCTGATCATGAACAGAGCATAAACAACTCTGGAATCTATCAGGATGTAGACTTTCAAAGTGCAAGAACACTAGGATAGCTAATATTCATTAATCCATACTACAGGTTACATCTGGTGAAGACTCCAGGGAAAACTGGCTTCTTCAGGACACATACAAGTTATGTTGACTCACCGACACGCAGAATTTAATAATTTTCATCCATAAGGACAGTGTTCATACGTATTTCTGTTCAGTGTCTCCATAAAAAGCATACTGGTTTTTTCAAATATGTGCAAAACAAAGATTTAGGTTTCCTTTGAAGAGAGAGGAGAGCATTTTGGTTTACTTATGTCATAATTACTTATATCAAACTACACAGGATATTGTTTTTTCTTTTGTAAGTACTCACTAAAAGTATTTCCATTCACAAATGTGTGCAGATAAAGTATTTATGGCTTTTGCTATAGGCAACATTGCTAGAAATTCTCCTGGGACCTTGGTACTTTCCAGACAGTAAAGACCAAAAGAGGTCCAGAGAGCCTGACTGGACCCCTTTTTTCACTGTCTAGCAATATAGTCTTGTCCTGCTCAGTTCACTGAAAGTAGTTATGTTCCTTCGGATTATGGAAAGGAAAGACTGGCAAAAAACACCAAAACCCAGGGATCTAATTTCACCTGTTTTCTTGGAAACGACAGGAATAATTTTGAGTGAAGTAATGATTATTGAAGGATCTGTTATATTAATTGACATTCTGTTAGTTTTCACCAGTGGATATCCTCTTATCAATACCTCTGTGCTGACCTTACTCTGTTCTCTGTTGGTTTTGAGATGTAAGTGGGTACTTTTCAAAGGAAATTGGTCTCTAAAGGAAAATTCTGCAACTACTGAAAACAGAAACACATTAGTCTGATGAACAGGACTGACAAAGAGGTGTTGTAGGACTATATATTTCAGTCATTCAGGAGTACACAACCTTCCTGCACTTTTCAAATCAGGTGGATCTGCAAACCTCAGAGAAGTCACACTTATATCTATAAAACTGGTGTGCACTACCGCAAGTTTAAACAAAAGCATCTTGGAACACAGTGGAAAAGTACATCTCACACAGACAAAACATTTTGTAGAAATCAGTTGTTTGTGGAAAAATTCTCAATTGGACTCTGTCCTGAAATTTCTGGTCTGAAGCAATTTCTTCAGATATCTTAATTCTATCAGGAAAAAAAAATGTGTTACTAATGTAAGACTTTTGAAAAGGTCAGTATTCAAATCAAATGTTTAAAAATTCTAAATGATGTAGTTTATTGTAAAGAAAATCCTTTTTTGTCTGAGGCAGGGATAGTTAATTTTGGTAAACTCGTTTTTGGGGTGTTTTGAGAACTTAGGTTTTGTCTCAACTTCAGATCTCCAGCTCTTGTAACCAAAATGAATGAAATTGAAACCTGTCCTCTAAGTCTGGAAAAGCTTCCCTGGCATCTGTTAAGTTAGACCACATATATACTATTTTTCACCTAAAAATAGAAAACAGAGTTCTGAAATGTTCACTGTGGTGTAGGCATATGTCCAAAAAGCAAAGAGATGCATCGATTAAAAACACTCAAGTAGAAGTGTGCCCTTCGAACCAGCAGCATGCAAAGCTGCTCCAGTTAGGTATTCAGACACCATGACTGCACAAAGCAATTTATTATCATTTATTTTTGGTTCCCACTATAAAAAAAGATGTGGACAGCCTGGAGAAGTGCCAGAGAAGGGCCGCAAATATGATCAAGGGACTGGGAAGCCTGCTGTATGAGGAAAGGCTGAGGGAATTGTGTTTGTTTAGCCTGGGGAAAAGACAGCTCAGGGGAGGCCTTATCACCATGTTCCAGTATTTAAAGAGTGGCTACAAAGAAGATGGAGACTCCCTTTTTGCAAGGAGTCATATGGAAAAGTCAAGGAGTAATGGGCATGAGTTACTCTCAGGAAGATTCCAGTTGGACACTATAGGAAAATTTTTCACAGTGAGAGCAATCAGTCTTTGGAATAACCTCCTCAGGGAAGTGGTAGAATCCCCAGTGTTGGACACTTTGAAGCTTTGGCTGGACCATCTAGTCTAGAACATATTTTTGCCAATAAGGGTTTGACCAGATGATCCTTGAGGTCCCTTCCAACCTGGTATTCTATGATTCTATGATCATTCATCTTAAGACCTCACTAGCAATTTTCCATTAGTGAATGAGATGGACACTGGGTTTATTGGTGGCCCTGTGCACCAGATATCTTCTCTTAGGTGATAATGTCTTCAAAATTGCCATCAATATGCATATAGTTAGACCGTCAGTCAGAAATGAGAAGGCATATAGTGAAACAAGAGCTTCAAATAAAAGCAGGTGAAAGAGAAACACTCAAACAGAGTTTCAGCTGTTTTTAGCAAGTCTATTTATATCCCACCATATCCTTTGAAAACATAAAATTCTAGTCCTAATTTATTAATGGAATGTGCCAGCACCAAGTTATTTTTAAATTTGGAATATAAATGTCCTCCATGAACTAGAGCGAGCAGGCAGCATCTGACATGAGTCTCAGAGCTAGTGTGAAATTTACTTTAAAATTGCTGCTGTCTTTCCAAAAATTATGCATCGTGAGCATGTGGCTTCACTCGTGTTAGCTTTTTCTTTAATTAGAAAACAGAACCACAGGAAGTAGCACATAGAAAGGATCTTGCCCTTTCTTGGATGTAAATAATCCTCTCAGCTTGTTTTAGCTGTTTCTTCCCAGTTAAACTCAAGTTGTCAGAAGAATGTGATCCTGAAAAATCCAAAAATAATGGAAATTTCCAGATATTTGTAAACAGAAAAGGCAAAGATTATTCCTCTTTATTTTTTTTCCCCACCCTTTTCTTTCTTTAATGGCAAATATGAAGGGGGGATTGAAGGGAACAGAAACAAAGAAAATAAAGAGGATATTTTTAGCTTCTGGGGATTTTTATTTCCAATATTAAGTGTAATGAAAAAGGGTATTTTTCTGTAGAAATGTTCCTCAAAAGAACCTTGCAGCTCAGTATTCAGCCAGCTCAAATCATCTGCCCTTTTAGTTATACTCCGTTGACTTTTTCCAATGGCTATCCTCATCATAGCTTTATAAGCCCATTAGAGACACACATTTGAGTGTTTTAGGGAATGACTAGACACAGCAAATGATTTCCTATAAATAATTTATTTGATGACTTCAAAATTCTCAGCGTTCCTGTAAGAAGTGCCTGTCACGGAGGAATGCTGGTAAGAGACAGCAGCTCTTCCCCAGTCCCACCGCCTGACCCAAGGCCCCCTCCACAACCCACATAGAGGCTGCTGCAGTTTCTTCTGGGATTCGTTCCTCTGCTGTCTGAGTTAGCGGGAATTTTCCTAATAACTTGAACAGAAACTGAATGAGATCCAGAGCCTTCCTGATCTTCTTTGCCTCCTGAGAATAAAAGGGAAAACTGCATTTCTTTGCAAGCAAATGTCCTTAAGCATGAGTCAACTTTGGGACAAAAACTGTGGCAGCCAAGAGTTTAGTCTCACAAGCTCCTGAAAGAAGCAGTGCTATTATAAAAAATATTTACAAGATTAAACCATTGATGGTTTTGCAAAAGTTCACTAAATGCTTTTTATACTGAGCTTAACTCTATCTTCATTTTTCCAGAATTTAGTGCACATAAACTGGTTTTGGAGTTATTTTAGAATAGACGAAATAAATTTTTATCAGTTTTTATTAGTTTTATGTTAAAAGAACCCTAAACTTTGAATACTTGTTCCCATGAAATATCAAAGCCCCTCTAAGTCTTAGGCAAGGGAAAAAGTATATATGTTTTGATACGTAAAACATGCATTTTAAACATTACTGCATATGGGGACACTTACTGAAGAACTTCTTAATATATTGAACGCATGGGTTTCCATACACAGTCTGTAACTTCTAAAAGAACAAATTCCAACTATATTAGCTTTCTTATATCTGTCAGTCAAGCATCTGTAGGGTCCTTGTGCTAGCTTTGAGATAAATCTTTCGCATTACATTTGTTACTGAAATTTAAAAACAAGTTAAATTATTAATTAAAATTAAATGCAGTCGCTGCATAGTAATATGCTGGCAATTTATCTATCACTTTTAGCGCTGAGCATGTTTAAATTATCTCACCTCAGCACCTGATAAACAATCAATGGACTTATTCAGTAGATTCTTCTCCAGTACTAACTGTATCTATTTAAATGAAATTATTCTGATTATTATTCCACATAGTGATTTGGTGATATGAGACTTCTGAAGAGGTGTTATTGATTTGGGGCAACCAAGCACCATCCATTACAGCTGTGAAGACAGGAATTAAATATAAATAGTTGACTATTATTTTGTGGATGTCTTTGTGGACAAATAGGGCAGCAGAAACAGGATAATTACAAATTTGCACTAATTTGTCTTCTTGATTTATAGGCGTATGATTCCTGAAAATAAAATGAGGGCTACAAACTAATCAAGTGAAGCTGGCAACAGATACAATCTTGTGACTCCTTTAGCAGAAAGGACAAACAACTCATGCGCTGTCAGATTCTAAAAGGTGTTTAGACAGCTAAAAAGAACAAGTTTGGCACCTGATGAGATTTACAGCAGTGCCTAAAATGATTTTTGGACGCTTAGATAGAATTTAGGAAGCAGACAAAACCAAAAAAAAAAGAAACATTTTCGTTGTTTTCATTGTTCCAGATTACATCTACCAAGCTAAAAGGAACCATACAAAAAACATTTTCAAAGATGTGGGGAAAAAATAGCTTTTGTACAACATTCCTGAGGTTGCAGAGTACAGTAAGCACAATTAAAGTTTTACAGCACATCTGAAGTTACAAGCGAGGTGAACAGGATCAGTAGATGTGTGGTATTGGAGATCCAAGAACCAGCAAATAACCTGGCAAATGAGAAACTAACTGAAAGATGACATGACAACAGAGAGTATACTCCTTGTCTTAAGCCTCAGAGATATCAGACTCAATGGAGATAGTTCAGAAGACACAGGAAGCAGAAAGGAACATGAGGGCTGTTTACATTGGTCATGATAAAGCCCTAATTGTACAGAAGAGATTTATTACACCTAGCACCCACAAGCTCATATAGTCTCTGGTGAGGAAGGAAAAAGGAGAAAAGGAAACTACAGGAAAGGTGGTCCTGACCTAACACCGTCAACAAGCAACACCAGCAATTGAGAAGCAGCACCAGAACCTGGGTTTGTCAACAGCCCCACATATGTTTGATCAAATCTCACTTTGCATTAGATGCACAGTTAATGTGACACATCCTGAAGCTCTTGGAAATAAAAATCACACCTTGATGATACGTGTTGCTACTTTTGTGCTTTGAAGTGATTTGGTAAGCTACTATAGCTATTCAACCTCACTGCAAGTATTCCCTTGCCTACTTTCTTCATAGGCCCAACTGTTCCAAAGCTGCATATCCCTCAACTGGACAGTATGCAATAGTTGGGACACTTTTATCAATTACAAGAAATGTTTTCATTTCTGCCCTGACTATCAGGAAGGACAAACTAGCCTGCTTCTCAGAACTGAGCCATCACACGCTGCTATTTTTCACTATTTTCCTTTAAGCTATTCCATGAGAAAAAAAAGATGCAGTGCTCAGAAGACCAGGAGTACGCACAGGACAGACAAGGATTCTGGTGTCACACTCTGTGTTTCCAAGCAATTTTAATAATTTGCATTGAACAGCCCCTGAACAAAATGTTTAATAGTGCCATGAGCAAGATGTGAACTCAAAAGTCACTTTTAGATGTATTTTAACTAACAGTTCTCATTTTCTGGAGATTCCCAAGGTAGTTGGCATTGGCATATGAATGCAACTGACTTTGATCCCAGACAGCTAGGGAAAAATGGGGTAACCCATTTGGATTTGGATCTCATTCCTCCAAAGAGAATGTCTGATACAGTCATGAATTGTGTTTCATACCCAGTGTATCCCAACACAAGCATCCATGCATTTCCCCAAGAATCCTGTGAACTTCTGGCCAAAGCCACTGCTATACATGCGAAGGTGCTTTCTAAGCAGTAAAACTAAGCATTGCAATAGACTGTGTGATAGGCCCCAGCAGATGACTCTGAAACCTGACAAAACTGAAGAATAAGAAGTCCCTGAGACCAACAGGCTTCTCAGGCCAGCCAGAGGCAAAGCCAATGTTACCCACAGAAATATAACTTTGAAACTGAACAATAATTCCTGGGAACCTCTTTGATACATGGCAGTTGATAAGAGTTTTGAGAATCTAAATTTCAGACTGAGATCGTTTCGTGCATTTGCCATCATGCAGATCATTGAGGTTTTGTTTATCTCTTCCTAACTCCACCTTCAAGGCCAGGCTCATGTGTCTTGAAAGACAGTGAGCCTACAAGCACAACTCGTGCATAACTCTGATTTGACATGGATTTGCAGACCTTGATATACATAGTTAATATCAAAATGTTTATCTCAGTTGATTGTTCATGAGTAGTGTACAAGCTGCTCATAGAGTACCTAGTTGAAAAGCAGGAGGCAGGCAGAACTTGCTACGTTTACAGACATGTGGGAGTCTTTTAAAATCATATAAGCCCGTGAAAGTAGCTCTCATGCTATATCTTTTAGAACTTCATGAAAATCAACCCTTTGCTAAGTTGTGGCAATAGGTGAATCAACTAAAACCTCTTCCCAGCACAGAAGAGAAAACTCTGGTGCTGGTGCAAACCCCCATGCAACTGCTTATCTTTACAGTAATTAATCTCACATGAATGATCTTTGACTGGTTTCAATTCCATAGTCAGACTGTCAGTCAAACCACAAACCTCTTACGAAATCCACTAGAGTTTTTAAAATTGAACTGATGAAAGAATTTGACATTAATCTGCAGTTTATCTCACAAAAAATAAGATATTCCCGGTAGTAAAAGACAATGCCTATTAACTAGGATCACTTTGCTAGATATTAGATACCAGAGGTGCAAATCTCTGAGTACCATAGGCAACCAAGAACCAAAGGTACACTACTGCAACACAAAATGAGTCCAAGAATGAAAGAAAGATCATTTCAACATTATTTTAGAATATATATAGAATATATATATAGCATAGAATATATGCTATAGAATATATATAGTATATTTTCATTTTTGGATGCACTTCAAGCCTATTCAAGAAAGAAAAAAAGGGTAGCATTCGCAGCTGCAAATCTTTCCAATTTTAGTGATAAAAATGACAGGCTAAGATCAATGAGTGTTTATAAAGAATGTGAAAGAGTACAAACAGAAGGCACAGTACAGTTATTTTTTTGAAGGCAAAATTCTGTTATTTACTGTCCATCCCGAGGCACATGAAAACCTGTAGAGTATAATTACAAAGTAACTATTATACAGCAGCTACTCTTTGCATAAAACTTGCACTGTCTGATGCCCAGTTCTGCTTCCTCTTGATGCTGCTGTCATATTTTGGCACCAAATTGCAAGAATTAAGATCAGCTTGGTCTTGACAGTTTGCAAGGAAGTCAGGGAAACTGCTACACACAAACTGAGTGGGAGAAAATAGAACTGTGGAAGGAAAGAATCTGAAGCTTCAATTTTTTAGGACTATTTATTGCAAATCAAGCAGTATAAATTTATTTCTGATCTTATGAGTAGATGCAGTTTGTACACTCCGGAGTCAATACCATTCCACTAACATAAGGAATGGGGAGCATGAGCTCAAACAGTAATATTTATAAGATCCAGAGCAGAAAGACAAACTGTATGGCAATATCTTGCGCAGTGAGGACTGAAAGAGGGCTTTGGATGACAAGTGCTGAAACTAACCTATGGACCTCAACCCAGTTGCTATTCTTTGAATGATGGACTTAAGGGAAAGGCAGCTCATCTGGTTCATAAGGGGCAAGCAATGAACAATACAGAAAGTATGCACACAAGAGAGGTGTGTTTGCTAATAGCATTGGCTGTTTATACATGGCTTTGTTACAGTCATTGAACTGCAGGCACTGCAGAGCCTGAGGGGAAAAGGATCCATCACAGAGTTCCTCACTGCACAGCTGGTGCTACACAGGCACCAGTTATTACCAAGAAACTTTAGCACTGACTGGAACAAACACACATTTGCAATTGTTCCAACCAAACTTTGTCTCTGATAAAGAAATTAAATACTAAATACTCTTCTCCTGGGTTGAGAATTCTGCCAAGCATCAGCCTAGTGAGAACTTTGTAACAAAAATTCATTCATTTATGGAAGCTGGAGTTTTCTAATGGGTAAAGTGAGTCACTCTTTACTAGTGAAGTACAGAGCTGTACTCTAATCACAGATTTCCATCTGGACCATTTATTTGTGAATTTATGTTAAAAGATGAAACCATTTCAGCTACAATTCAGGTTTTTTCTTGCCACATTTTACCCTTATTTCCTCTCTTTCTTTTTGCCAATAGACCTATTTATCCTGCTTTTTTCACCCAATCTCTGCATTTTTGTTATATTCTACCATTTTCCAGAATCAAACAAAAAACTAAGTGCATTAATGAATTATTGGAAAACCCAGATGTATCTCTTTTCTTTAGCCCCCAGTGTTGTCTAATCTAAATTTACATTTTATTAAGAGATGCAACCTAGCATATAAATTCATTGGTTCAAGACACTCAGAATAAGTCCAAATTAAGAAGGCTTTACCACATGGTTCCAAGAAAAATCAGAAAGAATTTGGAAATTAGAAAACAAGTTTTCTTTTTCTTCTACTGTAAGTTTGGTTGGCAGATTTGGGACTCATTTAGTTGGAGTCTAATAGGGACACTAACTGTATTCAGATTATAATTTTAAAATGAATATATAGTCACAAAGGTAATATTTAAAGCTAAACTAATCCCATGCTTACCCACTAATATCTGTTATAAAAATGTCAATGGTATGGCAACTCAAACACAAGTGTTAATGTGCACTTAGTCTAGCCAAAAGCTGCTTATCTATGTAGCTTTTGAGCTACATCAGACTAACCAGGGAAGAATGACGCCTATCAATATCAGTACTCATGTGGCTAAAGGTGCCATGTTAACTCAAGAGTTTTAAATGATGGCAAATACAGCAGATGGATAAACAAAGACAGTGGATGGTGATCTATGAATTATGAGCCTCAACCAGAGACAGACAGATTAAGTATCTCATTATACCAATACCTCTGTCACTACCTTCATGACCAGAAAATCTACCCTTGTTGAGCAGCTAAATAATTAAAAAGGAGCTATTGCGAAGTCATTTCTCCAATTAAATCACTCAATTAGTAGGCAGACAACACACCAAGCAGTTGTCATGCAAGGAAAAAGCAGTGAATTTTACAGAAAAAGAGGTAACCCTGAGCTCTGTTTTTTGTTACTGAGGGAGTTTATTTCCTCAGGCATCTCAATAGCCCCATGCACCAGCTTGGACACCTCATACATTGGCAGCTGATATTCACAGGAATGGGTTAAAGTGTTTCTTATTCATTTCTACAACAGCAAGAAAGATTTAGGAAGAAAAATATCTGATTATTCAACAGCATGGTCAAACTTGGTGTTTGACCATGGCACAAAGCTGTAAAATGGACAGCTCACGGAACTAGAGGCAAGTAACATTGTTCCAGGGTAGTGAGCTGCATCCTTGCACTGAAAAGTGAAGGTGATCCGAAACCCATTTAAAAGCTATGTGCTGTGAAGGCAAGTGTACTGCTGAGATAGTATAATCAGATGGCTTGATAACAAGGGGTTTATAGGCATGAATAAATGCCGGTGATGAACCAACTTGCACCAGTAACAGCACCTGAGAGCTGAATATCTTCTTTTACTTGCATCTCTCTGGGGATTAAGGAGATAAAAACGTAATAAAGACTAGCATTAGCGATCATATGGACAAGCATGATAGCCAGGAGTCAGGTTTGGTGGAAAATCCTCATGCCCCACAAATCTGTAAGAAATTTTGAAAGAACTGGGTGTTCCCAAGTTGCTCCCAGTGACAGAATATTCTCAGCTTATCAAAAAGCTCCTAAAAGCATCTCTTTTCCTATATATATTAAAATTTCATGGTACAAGAGGAAAGGTCTCTCACAGCTTCACAACCAGTTAGGAAGACAAAAGCTGGACTAGAAAGTTAGCTTTCACCAGAGAGAAGTTATACCTAGATCCTGTGAGGATCTGCTCTGGGAGCTCTTCTCCTAGGGGCTCATAAGTGGAAAGGATGTGAAGAGTGAAAAAACTACATTCCAAATGAAACAAGGGTGTTTCAAGTTGCTAAAAAACTAACACAACATATACAGAGTGATCGCACAATACTGGGTGACTTTGCAATAAAATGGCAAATGAAATTCAGTGCCCATTAATGCAGAGTAATGCACATAGGAGGAAAAAAAAAATCTGTGTATAAAAGCAGTAAGAGACTCCAAACTAGCTATTACCACCTGGGAAGGATGTTGGAGTCATTTCTAACTGTTCTCTGAAAACACTGACTTAGTGCTCAACAGGAAAATTGGATGATAGCAATTATTAGGAAGCTAAAAACTTAGTTTTGCTGCTATCTAAATCCATGACATGGGGACAGTGGTAGACATGACATGGAGATGTAGCTGTTCCTTCTTTAAGAAGATGTCGCCAACCCAGAAAAGACACACAGAGGACAGCAAAGATAATTATGCTGCCATAGAAGCAGAACCTCAATAGGCAAGGCCTGGTCACACTACAAGAGCTGGTGGATGTGTGACAAAATTGCCATGCATTGGAGGTCAGGGAGCAGCAGCTGCTCCTAAGGGGAAGCCAGACAGGAGCCACTGGTGACAGGGCAGGACAATGGCCCCTCCAGCAAGGACACAGTCCCAAAACAAGGCTAACAGAGCAGGTCCAGGGGCAGATGCTAGTTCAGCCCCCAGTTGCCCCTGGGCACATCCCCTGTCACGAGGACATGTCCAACAACAAGCAAGAAAATCAACAGGGCCAGGCACACCATATGCACATACACTGTAGTTTATGCAACGACCAAGCATGAAGGCTTGGGCTTAAATGGGACACCTGGGACAGTGGGTGAGGGTGGATCAGTCATTCACATGGTGGTTCTTCATTTTGCCTCTTGCTACTGATGGAGAAGAAGGGCATCCAGCCATGAGGGACCTTAGTCTGCATATCTGTGCAGCCTTGGAGCTTATTAGGGAATGGGCTGGTTGTAATGATCTTTGGAAATGAATCAGCAAAACTGACTGAATAATTTTACATCCCAAACTTGTGTTAATAAGTGACTAAATGATTTGTGATTCATTCCTGTCCTGCTGTATTTGAGCAAAGGATAAAAATAAGTTGCTACTATTTGGCCTTCTTTGCAAATCTAGAATCAATATTTTTCACTAAGAAAAGGCTAATGAAGCTAAATGAAAAAATAAAAAGATCAAAAGTTAAATAGGGAATTCTACTAGCTCACTTCTTTAAAAAATTAAGTTGTACAAATTCATTTTGGAACTGTGAGTTAGCCATCAGTTTCATGAAACCACAGCAGTTGGAAAATGTATGCCCCTTTCTGTGCTTGTCATTGACCCAGTTGGAGGTCTTACAATGAGTTGGAAAGACGTTACATTTGAAAATGGAGCTGTTATTGTTTTCAAATTTACAGACTTACCTAGGGGCAATTGTGAGCCATTTGAGTGACTGCCGTAAGCTATCCTGAAATGACTGGCAACATTCCACAACAGTTACTCAAAATGTAGTTATAATCCCAATATGAGCAGATGAACAACTATGGGAATACCGGAAGATGCTTGGAACAGGTTTTTGCCTGAAATTTTTCTAGCAGATTTCATCTGGAATGTAGCACTGAAAGGGACCTTCTGAGCTACCGAATCCAATTTCCTATTATCACTGCGAACAAAGTCAGAAATACCATGAATTTGGCAAGAGCTTTGTGATGGTAAACTGCCAGTCTCCCTGGCTTGGCTTCCAGAGGGAAAAGCATAAACCAGTATCCAGCCATGGCTGGATTTACTGAAAATTGCTGCTGAAAGTTAACAGTTTCACAGGGACTTGCAGGAAACTGGAGTTTGCAGGGTTGAGCACCAGAATAGAGATTACAGAGCAGAATTACAGTGGAGTCTGCCCAGGGGAGGACTGAGAATGGCTCGGTGCCCCAGAGCTTGGGAGCCAGAATGTAAGAAGAACCTGAAGAGCTCCAGGACAAAGGTTTAAATGATAAGAAATACCTGTTTGTAAATTAATCTTGTTACTGCTTAAAACAAACTGGTGAAAACAGTTGCTGAAAAGCCCCAGCTGTGTAACTTCCAAATCTTGAAGGCAGTTTCTGTCAACAATCTTGTGTCCTGAACCAGCCTCACAGACCTTGGCACTGATTTTTAGTCTCTTACCCCTCAGAGCTTAGAGCAAGCTGAATGTTCGCTCAATCTTAAATGAAGGTGCAGGCAAATCCTTATTTAATCACCTTTGGGGAAAAATCCAGTAAAATAGCTTAGAGGATGGTAAGCCATCCATGCACATTTAAATCAATAGGTATAAGTCTACAGTGAGAAGGAGCAATTTGTGAGATATTGGACCATAAAGACTTGTTTCAGAGCAGCAGGGCTATGAAATGTCTTTCATCCTCAAGTGGGGCTTCCTGAGAGTGGTAGGGTTGTCCAAAGCTCTCCACATGCCAGGCAATGGGAGGAAAGTTTCCTCCAAGCAGATCCACCTGCCAGTGGCAACTTGTGACAGGCTCACTAGACTCCCCAGGGCCAAGTACAGGCAGAAGAAACAATCAAACTACATAATCAGTTGTTGAAGGCTAAAAAGAGGTGGGTTATTTTCATGCTGCCCGCAGTCTTGCGTACCAAATTAGTGGGCCTGACTTAGTCAAGGCTGTGCACAGTGCTGTGTGTGAAAGTAATGGTCAGTCATTCAGGGACTCCTTTACTTGGGGATGACGATTTGAAATGCCAGGTCCTACTCCAGGGGGAGAAATAAGCCCAGGGAACAGCCCATACTGGTGACCACACAGATGGAAAACAGCTTTGCAGAGAAGGACCTGGGAGTCCTGGCGGACAACAAAGTGAACATAAGCCGGCAATGTGCCCCTGCTGCAATGAACTTTAATGATATCCTCATCTGGATTAGACAAAATATTTGCAGCAGGTGTAAGGACAAGATCCTTCCCCTCTACTCAGCGCTGCTGAGGTCACATCTGGAGTACTATGTCCAGTTCTGTGCTCCCCAGAATGAGAGAAAGGTGGATTCACTGGAGAGAGTCCAGTGGAGGTCTGTGAATGCAATTAAGGAACTGACCATATGAGGAGTGGCTGAAAGAGCTGGGAATGTTCAGAGTGGAGGAGGCTTGGGCAGGGGAGGTCTTATCCATGTGTATGAATACCTAATGGAGGGGTAAGGAAGGCAGAGACAGACTCCTATTGGTAATGTCTAATGATAGAACAAGAGGCTCCAGGCACAAATCTCAGTAGAGGAAATTCTATTTAAACATGAGAAAAACACTTTTTTAGTTGTGAAAGGGGTTGGACACTGGAAAAGGTGGCCCCGAGAGGTTGTGGAGTCTCAGAATTTGCCTGGACATGGCCCTGCTGTCATTGACCCTCCTTAGATCAGGGTAATGGGACAACATCCACAGATGCCTTCCAGCCTCATTAACTTTACGTTTCTAGGATTTTTACTTTTTTTTTATAGGAACTGCCTCACAACCCAATAATTCTTTGAGTAGAATGTAGCAGTAATTTGAACAATACATGGGACAGAAGAATAATAATGAACAAGCAACCCTGAGCAATTTTTACTGTGCTTTAGCACCTCTTAGGGAATGGAATTTTCCTGCCCCGCTGTGAGGCAGGAAAGTACTGTGACATCTACTGTACAGACATGAGGTGATGAGGATTTATCCACAACTAGACCTTAGAATTAGGAGTTTTATTTGCAAATGTAAAATAGAACTCTTGTGGATCTCCTCCTGTTCAGAAAATAGATGCAGATTGCGGAAGACCGTCTCAGAACAGGAATTTGCTGAGTTAGCTTGATACTTAGGAATGCACCAAGTAGTTTTATAGTTATTTCACCAAACAGGGCTTGAAAAATGCAAGCTACTAATGTAATCCATGCCTACCTCAGAATCTTCTTCCACTTCCTGTGTACACTTGCCTCCTCTCCTCTGATCCTGACCACACTGTCAGCGGCTGTCCCTGTATGCCTCAATGTTCCCTCTTACTCCACGAGAGGCAGCAATCCTTTCTGGGTCTCCAATGATCCTTCTGGCTAGGGACAAGATGGGGAATTAACTCCATGCATTTCTTCCTGCAAAGCTGGGGAGACCACCACACCCAAGCTTTTTTGGGTCTTCATCCCCAGATGGGACAGCAGCATCTGCAAATGGGAGTCTCACAGAAGCATTTTATCCTCTGACTCTGCTGTTTCACTGACAAGGAGAAACAACAGCCCAGCCCTTTGTCAGCAGGATGCATTTTAATGGACTGTTGTCCTCCCCTGGGAAGTCTACCTGGTGAGTCTATCAAAACTGAGGAAATACTGTATATTTTGTGGAGCATATACTGTGGCATTTGCTGGGCAGCAATATGCTTGAAAAACTGCTGCACATGCTGATAACGTTTTCCCCAACACCTTGGTAAGCAAGTTCCCTTCCTGAGGACAGACCCAGTGATTTCACTCCTCTATAGTGCCCCTTCCACTCAGGGCAGAAAGAGATTTTCCTAGAAGAGATGTCCCTTGTCTTCATCCCTCAGTACAGGCTGGATTCAGAGCAGCCCCTCGGCCTTGCTGCCTCAGAGCCATGCTGGCATTGTGGAGAAGAGGGGAAGTTATCAAAACCTAATAAATGACTGACTTGAATGGCTTTTTCCCTTGAGAATAGGGCACCAGGAAGGGGGTTACTAATTGCTAGGAGCAGAGTCAAATGCCAACAGGCATTCAGGCAATAGGCTGAGTCTTGCTCTGCCTCCTGTGTATAATGAAAAGAAAAAAGAAAAAAATGTTATAGCACTTCATAAAACTCTTCAAAAGTGAAAAACGTGTTATCTTCTTTTGACAGTGTCTGTCACTTTTCCCTTCTGAGCTGTCAGAGGAGTCAAAATCATGATAAATCAAAAAGCCATCCCAAGGTATCTGGCAGATTTTATTTGTTTCAGGGTAGAGACTTCTTAGTTCAGTTTTAATTAACAGTTGATTTTCTTTCAATAAAAAAAGAGAGCAAATGAGCATAAAACATGCACATAACATATGCATGTTGTGGATGTGTGCATAACATCTTGAGACCTTCAGTGGTTTGTCTGTTTTTCTCAAGTGGCACCATATTCTTCTGTTTTCACATGGAAATACATAGAAGTGTATACAGACTGGAAGTGTGTCTTATGAACTGAGGAGGGACAGAACAACAAAAAATATGCAGAACAAGCATGTAAGGAGACTATTTTTGCAGCAGTATTGCTGTGCAAAGCAATCTTGACATCACAACACAATTATTCAGATGTTATTTGGCGTAAACTGTCCTGTGACTTCACTAAACACAATATTTGCTGAACATTATGGCTAAATAATGAAAAAAAGAAATCCAAAAACCATATTGTAAATAATGTACTGATCCACTGATGGACAACAATCATCTAATACATTGTCAGATAGTGTGTCAGCCAGCCACATAATTGGTAGACTAATGAATACAATAGTTCATATATAATTTACTTAAAGAAATATGCCTAATTTCCCAGATTTAAATAAATGATCCAGATGTATATGTTTGTTAGCAGAGAGCCATTTCTTAGCTAATACAAATATATTCTCAAGGTCTAAGTGAAAAAGATCTTTTTACTGCATTTGAACAGAGGCTTTTTAGAGTTTATAGCATACCTGCCAACAACTTTTTTATGGGAAACATGACTACACGCTGCGAATGTACCTACATGCTCATGCGTTTCCATAAATTCAAGTGTGCACAATCAGCCTGGTATATTTCCCATCAAAAAGTCTCTAAAGGGTCAGCTCCATAACAAACTCCAGTGTGTGAGGATAAGTGCCTGAATTCAGATCATTATTTGAGCTTATTTATATATTTGGAAATGATTTCTCTATAAATACAAGCTCCAGCTTTTGCCAAACACATCTGATCCAAGTAGAGACCAGAGCAAAGTATAGGGTTAGGTAAAGACACTAGACAGCTCAGCTGAACAAGGTGGTCATCATAGTAGAAGCTAGAAGATCTGGTGGGACTTGGGGAGGTGAAAGGTCTTCTGAAGCCAGCTCCTCCTAAATTGGCTGGAAGGAAAAAGTAACTTGGTTAACTGCAGGTTTGAGGGTACAAGTGATAAGATCAGGACCAGAGCCTTTCCGCTTTTACTGCTTTCTCCTGCAGCTGCTCCACTGCTTCTCAAAAGCTTGCTCAAGAGACCCTAGGTATTAAATACAGGGGACTCTGCACTGTAGAGTCATGGGGCTGCATCAGAGACCACTCTGAGTGTGCAGAGGTGCACAATATCTTCTACCTTCTTTGCCTAAAAATGGTGTTCTCATGGAGGACACAAATATTATCAACTATTCTTCACCAAATGTTAGAGAGAACAGCCGTCATTTGCAGACAGTTATTTTACATGCTAACAGGGTTCAGCACGTAACAGAGAAGCTATCCATCCATATTTCCCACCAAAAAAACCCCCAAGAATTCCTAAAAGTACAATATTTCACTTGCAAAAAGTTCTGATGGGTATTAGTGGCAACATATTGCACTGACGATAAATGGGTTCTAACCTGTTCCCTCAGAAAGTGATACTAAGCTAGAAAGGTGCATTCATCCCTGTGGCTGCTTACATGTATCATGCAAAATCCCATCCACATTTCAGTTTCACACAAAATGTTATCATACGAAGAATTAGGAATTTAGAAACACTCAAAGGTCTGGAAATCAGCTTTATCTTTCATTTTAAAATAACACATTTAAAATTAAATCTGCCCTCTTCTGAGGTATTTATTCATAGATGAATGGATAGTGGTGAAAATAGTAAAAGTCGCTTGACCATAAGTGCATTCCTTTGGAAAAATCTATTGTTGTTTCCCATTATAAAGGAGAAAATTTTTAAAAATCAGTATTATCCATCTTTCACTTAATCTCATTCTCTGAATGCCTAACCATTTTCAATAACATTGCAAAGAATCCATCTGAAGCAATCACCTACCATAGAAAATTTCAATGTGACTTGTTAAAGTGTGGTAAGGTTATTAGTAAATGAAATAAATTATAAATATATTTACAGAAGAGCAGATTCGGCACTTTTAAAGCTGAATTTCATACTGCTCACTACACTTTGCCTAAGATAAAACACATGCTACAATCCCAAAACAGTGGTCATTGCAAACTGATGCACATTTTAACTAGAATAAGACTAGAATAAGGTACCCATTAACTCATTTTATTTTAATTTAGTAATAAAACTTTCATTATAGCTATTAGACTAAAGAGAAACGTTTGACATTAAAGTAAAGGAGAAAGCATATATAGATGCAAAACAAAAATTTAACTTGCAGCACGGGACTGGTAAGTTTATATTAACAGAACTTAAAGATTTAGTTCTAAATAACTGAATCTGATTAATACAAATGGGAAATATATCAAAAACATTTTAAAATCTGGATAGAATTCATTTTAGAGCTCTGTAGATGGACACTAAGACATGTTTTGATGTACATTTTTTCAGTTATGGCTTGAGGAAATAAAACCAGGTTGCTTTTACAGTTCTTTGTAGTACATTTGTAATGATTATAACTTTCCACACTGGCAAATAAAGCCGAGAAATGTACATGTTTGAAGCACAATATTCCTTCACCTGCTCTTTTCCTCAGTTCTGGGAATATGTCTAATCTCAAATCTTAGCTTTTAACCTGTTTAAACCAGTTTGGAGCAAACCTGGCCATTACCTTCCATTCACTATTTACAGTGTCTACTTAGAAGAATCATGAATTTGTTATATTAGGTAATATTAATAAAGAAAAAAATTAAGTATGCAATCCACTTTAGAATGGAAGCAAAAAAAAAAACCCACCCAAATGTAATCCCTCTAAAACCCGGGACAGAGCAAGCTGGTTTCTTTTATTCCTGCATGCTCTATACAGCTTTAACAGAAACACTTTGGACAACACGGCTTGATCACAGAATCACAGAATTGTTTGAGTTGGAAGGGACTTTAAAGATCATCCAGTTCCAAGCCCCCCTTGCCATAGGCAGGGACACCTTCCAGGTTGCTCAAAGCCTTGGGTGCTTCATCTGATTTTCTGTCCACATGGTTTCTTCTCAACCCTGGGAGATAGAAGAGATACACACCGAGAGATGGAAGTGGCTGTGCCTCTAACCCCCTGTTTTTTGTCCAGTCTAAACACTGCCTTATAGGAAGTGGGGTGCCAGTGTTCAGTGAGGCTTCACACTGGCCCTGAGCCTGCAGGCTGTCCAAAGCCTGAGGATGCCCATGTTTACCCAAGCTTCAGCACACCAACATACCCAAATGCCAGATGACAGAGTCAAACTGTTTCCATCTTTCTTGGCCATATTAGTTTTAACAAACCAAAAGCCAGACTCAGTACAGCACTTAACTCTCCATTCTGTGTCCATATGCTAAGTCGTATACAAGGATCCTGACCCATGGTGCAGGCTCCCCAGACACAAAGGCAATTTACACTGCTTATAGAAATAGTGACAGTACAGAAGACATATTGAGCAATACTCATCTTGCCAATTTAAGCTTTGCCTATCAAGCAGGACACACATATTGTGTGAATCTGACTTGTCAGTATCTGCTAAGAAATTCATCCTTCCATCACATCCCTCCTTGAGTTTCAGCTTACAATGTAAACATGTATAAAATGCATATTCTAGCTCTACAGAGATACCATTTTTAAGAGAGTCAGACCTGGTCCCTGTAGCAATAACTCCATCTGCATACAAGTGGGCTGGGCTGCTCTTTGTAGGAATCTGAAGCCCATTTTCCAGGCAATGGGGGATTTATTGTGCTCCTGCTGTGGAATTCTACATTTTGCCATAGTCAACAAAGTCACCAGGGCTCTGCAAAGCACTGAGGTCCACCCGCACAGAACAGCTTGCAAGACTGGGGCCTGGGCGCAAACAATAGCAGTTTTCTTGGCAAGCTTGAAAGACCTTCATGTTGGCAGATTGAGGAAGCCCACGCTTCTCCTACTGCACTGGCGTTGATCAGTATCAGAGAAGAGCATTAATCAAACATACAATACCATTATTTTTCCAAATTGAGGTCTCAGGTCTGTGATAAGCATTTCTCTTAACACAACATTGCACAAATATTGTGCAACCACACTTCGAAACTGTTGCGTTGAGAAACTTGAAAAATAATGAGTACTTTTTGGAATTAATGCTCCAGTCTTGCCTCTGTCTAGGCAGGGAAGGCTGATGATGGGCAGAGTGCTACATGCTGCATGATTTAATTTGTCTTTTCATCTGCTTTTGGCTCATAGCTCACTTACAACTTTGTGAAAAATGACAGAGTGTCAACATCTTGCCATTAATGGGCCATGTGACAGACGCCCAGCACAGCAGGCTGAAAAGAGCCATCTGAGTCCTGCAAACTTTCCTTACTGTTAGATTTACTGATGGATGACACAGCTCCACGGTGCTGACAAAGATGCTACTGACCTTACTTTGAGACACGCTAGATGGTTTGCAGTTTACGGCAGTACATCCAGGACATAAGAAACAAAAAACAAGGAAAGTTTTTAAGCACGGAAGGGGAAGGGCTGATTTTTAAATATGGAAAATTATTCAAAAACAGTGAAATCTCTAAAAAGGAATGTTGATTTGGAAATGATTCTGTGATCTACAGAAAGATCTCTTTAACAAATGAATCCATAGCATAGTAGATAATCCCCATCTTTTCCCCACATACTACCCTACTAGAAACTTTATGATTAACCTGTGACAATACTTAAAATAGCCAGATCATATGAAATATTTGGAAAGAGATGCCTTCTATAAAGGTATCTTTGCCAGGACAACAAAGTACTTCTCACAACATATCTTCCCAAATTCTGTTTGGTTGTTGAACATTTTTTGTTTTCCTCCACACAGAACAAGAACACAACTATTTTCAGGCTTTGAAAAGGGAACAAAAATTAAGATAACATGTGCTTTCCTCTACAGCCTGCATTGTCTCTGAGAAGAAAATAGATACATCCCTCTAGCCTGTGAAAATGAGTATCAGAAAAGTAAAAGTAGGACACACAAAATAAAAACATCACTGAGTCATAGCTCATACACAGCACACCCAAAAGCTCATTACAACTTAGAGAAGTTATTCATGTACAGACTGTGGTGCATTTGCATCAGAGTTTTAGTTCAAGCCAGGAATTGCTCAAAGATCACTGCTCTCCACACAGTGATGCAGCAGCATGAACAGCATTCCTCTGAGATGAGGCACCTCCAGAGACACCCTCCAGGAGGACATCTGGTCCACAGCCACAAATGGACATTCTGACCACATAACCAGGCTAGAGCCAACCAAAAGGAAAATCCTTAAAAAACACATGATGTGGATAGCTGTCCCTCAGCACCATTTCCCACCACAGATCCACTTCCATAGCTTCTTGATGAATTAAAAAAAAGCACTGGTGTGTGTGAAGCTATGGTCAGGTGAGGTACAACTTGCCCCGTTCTGCCCATCAGCAAAGTACAGTGATGGTCCATCAGGGTTTAAAGCTGTTCCAGCCAAGGACCTGAGGTAACAACAAATCCCAAATTTCAAGATTGACGGGCAAAGTTTAGAAACAGAGGAATGGAGCTGTGGTCTTAATATTAGCTCATACTACCATAATGTCTAAGGGGAGCCAATGAGAGTCCAAAAGCTATGTGGAAAAACTGAGTATTTTTGTAGTAGGGCGATCCTGTGTGAGTACTGCAGATGGCTTCCTGACCTGAAAAGCAGACAAATAAAGGAACTATTGAGTTTGGGAAGAAACCATGAGCTGCATGAGAGAGATCTGTAAAATACTCCTCAAAACACTGAGGGCACAGAAATGTGAACTTACTGCCTCATGCAGGTAGTGATGCAATGCTGAGGAAAGAATGACTTTCTGTACCCACAAACCTCAGCTGTAGTAAAGGGCAATGTCTCAAGTCTGCTGAAGCCCAGGGAAGATGAATTTGTATGGATGTGCCAGATGCCCCATGATGTTCACATGGTGAGCATCCAGTCAGGGACTGACTGCAAAGCTTTGCCAGACAGCAACACCAACCAGCTCTGCCACTGGGTAACTGGTGCAGGGTCCTCATGGAGCTGAATGCTGGGGAAAGTAGGCCTTCCTCATTAAAACTCACATACCTCAGAGGTGCATTTGACTTTGTATCATTAATGATTGCCTTTGCAGTTACATCATTATTGCAGTAAATAATGGGTGGATTTCTATCCCACACAGGAGACCTTTGCTCCTAGACAGCTTGGAAATATGCCTTTCCCCATTTGGAGACAAGACTTTTCTTTTTTAGTCTTCCGTTTTCTATTCCTGCATGTATTTAAATGGCAAGTACTTCTCAGAATGACAGCTAGACACAAAAAGGAAGCATCCATAGTTAAAAATGCCCACCCAGCTGCTCACTCATTCTCCCTCTTTAACAGTAAGAGCGGGAAAAAAATGAGATTTAAAAGCTTGTGGGTCAAGATAAAGACAAGTAGATCATTTACCTGTTACCATCAGGGACAAAACAGTCTTGTCTTGAGGAGTATTAATTTCATTTATTGTCAGCTAGAACAGATATTGGTAATGAGAAAAGGTGACAAAAATTGGCCCCAAGGTGCCAGTATTTTGGCTGAGGGGCTGGGCTGTGCCCCTGTGGTGGGTGGTTTGGAGCCAGCATGAGGCAGTCCCAGCCTCTCCTCACAGAAGCTATCCCTGCAGCCCCCCACTGCCAGCACCTACACCACACAATGTAAAACATTGCAGAGCATGAAGACCCCTTTCCAACTGTTTGTAAATAGCACAGGGATAACCAGGCAGCACTTACAAAAAGAAAAACAGTACTGTGGCTTTCACTCCAGCATAAGCAATTATATACATTATTTCTTAATGACAAGGAACTCAATACAAATTATTATAGACATCTGTTTTATTCATTTTCAAAACTAGATCCTTTGAACGTGATGTTTCCAGATAAAGCTCTATTTTCTGCAAGGATGTAATGTTGGTTTTGCAGATTAAATTCTTGCATATTAAATCTAAGTATCTTTATATTTTCCACCTGAATGACAGAGCATTTCCATATTTCATAGCATAAAATTTAGAAGCTTCATCAAAGCAAATGCACCTGCTCAGTAGTTGTGAGACTTTTGTCGTACATAAAGTGTTAGGATCAAAATACTTCTGAAACAGTCAGAAGAATCCACAAGATATTTTCATTCTGTCCAGACAGGAAAGAACCTGCTTTATGAATAAATATCCTTCAAATAACTCACAGCAGGAGAAGCAAATCTAGGAGAAAAAAAAAGGAAATCAGAAGCTTAAAAAGAAACTTATTCACATGCCTTAGAGAAAGAAAAAGACCAGTGAGGTCTGACTCAAGCAAAATCAAACTTCACATTAAACAAATTGCACCATTGATTTAGCCCAAAGCCTTGGTTTTTCCTGGTAAAAGAACATGACAATAAACTGATCTTGTACATCTGTTAGATTGAGCCTTTCATGTAATGCATCAGAAGGTGTTTTTCAGCACATCCCATTCTGACAACATTAATCAGCAAAGCCCCTATCAAGCCAGAAAATTCATAGAATAGAATTGCAGGATTATTATTAAGCCAGAGACCCTGACACAGCGAGAACCTACCTACAGGGACTAAGTGCATGACAAGCTGTATAAGCTGTTTTTCTGGGAGGCTGTGATTTTTTCCAGTACAAATGAAAAAAAAAAAAGAAAGGGATCTCTGGAGCTGTGGAGGACTGAAATCAGCTAAAATTAGGGTACTTCAAGCCAGAAATGGAGGCCCTCAAAGTACTTTCACTAATCCAGATTGTCAAGGAATTGCTCTGTCAATTTAAGATACATTTCCTATATTAAAATCCAATACCATTACAAACAATGTGCCAAATAGGAAAGAAAGAAAGAAAGAAAGAAAGAAAGAAAGAAAGAAAGAAAGAAAGAAAGAAAGAAAGAAAGAAAGAAAGAA
>WYDI02033670.1:0-15945 GCA_009867235.2 Psittacus erithacus | reverse complement strand
GGTTTCCTGCAGCCCCTTTAGGCACTGGAGCTGCTCTAAGGTCTCCCCTTCAGGAGCCTTCTCTTGTCCAGGCTGAAATGGAGAAGGCTGAACTTTTACCCTCTTTGGGCATTTCCTCCTCCTGTGAAGACCACAACTGCCTGACGCTGCTGACCTCCCTGTAAGGAGCAGGCAGCCTTCCAAGGGGGATCTGTTTCCCCATTATTCACAACTGACCTTTTCCTTCCATCTGCCTGAGTTTGCCATCAGAGATGATCTTCATTCCTGCAGGATCACAGTGAGGGTCTTGGCCCTGCTTTCACTCCAATTCATCAACAGCAATAACATGGTCTATGCATAGCAGCTCGCTTAGGCCTTTTGGCTTGCGAGCATGGTGATACCACATGTTATTACCCTATAAACCTTCCTGTTTAGATAGATGTGTGCTGACTGGATTAAGTGTCCCCAGCCTGCCTCCCATGTGCTCTGCCCGTAGCAATCCCATCCTGTCCATTCTGTGGCAATTGAAGGCTTTTCTCTGCTGTGCGAGAGCAGTGGCGTTGAATTTAATGTGTTTTCTCTCTTGACAAAGGGGCTTATTGCAAAACCAGACTTTCTCTTCCCATCCTTTGTCTGTATTTGCACCAGAAGAGTAACATTAAGCCTAGTGGTGTGCCTTTAATTGTGCAGTCAGTCTGTGTCTGGTATGTGCTTGTGTTTAGATAAACCCACATGTTTCCATAAGAAACGTACCTAATATTCTTGATGTGTATCACGCTGCAGCACAGCTGGAGAGAGGAAAAACCACTAAAGAACAGGGGAAAATACTTTGTGGCTGGGTTTTCCTGCCTGGGGCGCCAGAAGCTGAGCCAAGTTCTCTGTCAAACATGAAAAGTCTTAATTTGTGATACCAGGGCAAGGTTGAGAAGGCTGTAGCTCACTATGAATGGAATTTTCTGCTGGCTGAGAATAACCAAAGACATGGCTCCTAATCAAAGGGAACAGGACCTGCGGTGGAACAAAGCACTTCAGCAATCCAGAGGGGAGACTGAGATGAGCTCTTAGGCAGAAGCTCTTCCCTGGGAGGGTGCCCAGAGAAGCTGTGGCTGCCCCATCCGTGGCAGTGTTCAAGGCCAGGTTGGACACAGGGGCTTGGAGCAAGCTGCTCTAGTGGAAGGTGTCCCTGCCCGTGGCAGGGCTTGGAGCTGGAGGAGCCTTAAGGTCCCTTCAGCCCAAATCAGGCTGGGGCTCTCTGACTGCCGGCCTTTGAAGATGGCTCATATCTGTGAATGAGCCAGTGGTGTTCTGTGCTGTAGCGAGCCTTGTTCTGCAAAGATGTGATGGACACAGAAACCCTCTCTCTTTAGCTGAGGCTCAAAGTTGCTCCCAGGAAAACACTGCAGCACTCCATGGAAAAAATACATGACCCCTGGGGACAACATGACAAAGCTGCACCCAGCTTCATGTAAATTTAATTAGCTTTCATCAGTTACTTCTAATTTCTAACGTCCTTCTCCCTTGGGCTTCACAGGGTTGTGCTGATGTTACTGGAACATTTTGGGGCTAAAAGATATTTTTTCAGAAATGAAAATATAAGACTCAGCCAAATTGCTAATACTTGTGCTGACCTACAGATACCAGCAGGGCCATTCCCCAAGTCTAATTATGCCTGAAACGGGCCAGGTTTTATTCATTTATCACCAATCTGATGGGTATTGACTTAAATGTTTCTACTGGCAGGATATAAAATAAAAACAACTCTGATGCTAATTGCTGTTTAGTCAATCAAAGTGCTGTGATTTTTGGAATAAAATTCAGGAATTAAACTGCGATTGCTTCGTACTGTGTTGGAGTCCTAAAGACAGCCTCTGGCGAATGTGAATCAAAACAGTCTCAAAGCCTGGTGTAGCATGGACTTGGAAATAGCACTGCAGTACAGGGCCCTGACAGTGCCTCTTTCTGCCCTGGCTTGGTAGTGAAAGGAGAAGAGGCTCATTAGATATTGACAGATTAACTGCAGCCATCACCATTGCTGGAACTCACTGTCAGCACTGGGGGGGCTGTAAGGTCTCCTTTGGAAAAGAAATTGCTTTTTGTTTTCCAGTTTAAGTAGAGCAGGTAACCTTTGGTTCCTTGCATTGAAGGTCTCCAATGTTCAAACACACAGGAGCTGCTGAAACCCAATAACAATATTCTTCATGGCAAGGATCCATTCGCAGAGCGCTCCTGTCCACAGCTGGGCAAACAATGAGGATCTTGCATTTCTTGGTGCAACAAAGCCCAGCTTTTGGGCTGAGCTGAACGTGTCCCTGGAACATGCTGGGAAATGTTGGGTTTCTGTGGTGCTGGGGCAGTTTTAAACTATTTGTTTAAAAACAACTTACAAATGACAGGATGGAGCTGCAGGACCAGAGCCGCTGTGCAGAGAAACAGTAACATGTGAGGTCTTCTGGGCATCTTCAACACTTGGTCCTTTGCCTGGAGCAAGGGGACAGCTTTGCAAACTGCTTACATCAGTGGTTTACATCTATATTTTTCTGGGGGGTACAATTTGTCTTCAGCCAGAGTAACTCACTGTAGCTCTGTTACAGATGGCTCTGGCACTGCTGATCCTGTGTAGTTCTCCTGTTTTCAGTGGCATGTGCTTTTGTCACGCTTTGCTAGATCGGGCTGATGTTGCCCATGCCAACTGTCTTCCTCGAGATGAGTATGTGTTTGTTTTGAAAGCGTCATAAAAAAACCCCTCAAAAACCTGTTCAAGCTGTTTAGGAAAATGGGACCAGGGAAAGGAAATAGAATCCCCTCGCATGCTACTCTTTCTATGGAAGTTGTGTTGTACCTAGGCATTAAGGACAACCTGACCTGGCCTGGGATGGTCTCTCAGCTTCATGCATGTAATGCTAGAGCCAAATCATGCTGGAGATGAAATGATACTGAGCCTCCTTTGTGTTTCCTGTTCCTTGTGGCAATTGCAGTTGTCCCTTCCAGATCATAGAATCACAGACTGGTTTGGATTGGAAAGGACCTTGAAGCTCATCTCGTTTGTGCCCATTTCTTGTGTATAGGGTGACTGATAATAGCGCATGGTCCCCTGCATCACCTATCACCAGGGCCTGAGTAGCCACAGTGCTTGTCACGGGGACTGGAGTTGCCGTGCAGCGATACCTCCATAATGACTCTTTTATATGTCTATAAGTATAAACTTTTAGTACAGAAGTCTATAAAAGGCAAAATGTGAAACCCCTTTCCCTGGGGCTATTGAGTATTTGAGCTCTCTAGGAGAAAAAGGTCAACTTACTTCCCTTAGACAACAACAGACCTGTAGCAATTTAAGTCCTTTTCGTTTGGGGAACTTCAACAGGGTTTCCTCATCATCTGCCTAAATCATGACCTTCTCCAAGCTCTGGAGTAACTAG
This sequence comes from Psittacus erithacus, assembly GCA_009867235.2. NCBI lineage: Eukaryota > Metazoa > Chordata > Aves > Psittaciformes > Psittacidae > Psittacus > Psittacus erithacus. The sequence goes on along the minus strand of WYDI02033670.1, from coordinate 12,550 downwards.
AAGGGAGCATGTGTATATTCATGCCTCGCCAGGAATGTACCAGGAAAAAGTTTATTTAATATGGAGAAGATGAAACTTTGCCTTATCCATCACTGCTGTTGAGAGCAAAATAAAGATGCCAATTGATTTTGTGTTAGCAGGTAATTAATTGCTGTGCAAAGCCTGGTTTAGAGTTTAAAGGGCACATTACTACAGCTAGGACCTCTGGCTGTGTTGTCAGCATCTGGCAGCTGAGGAATGCAAGAAAGGAGCAGAGTTTGCCCTGAGCAGCTAGTCTGTGCTCTCTAAAACCAGGCAGAAGTCGCAATAAGATGGATGGTGAGAGAAGTGAAGGGTATTAGAGCACACAGCAATACCTGTAGGACTAATTCTCTGCCATGCCACTTCTCAGTGCCAGGTTGCTCCTAGGTTACACCAGCAAATGGGGAGGACCTCAGGGCTACATCCAGTCTACCCCAGACTGTGTCTGTGCTGGGGATTGCCTCGACCCAGGGGCAGGACCTTCTCTTGTTGAACTCATGAGTTTTGCACAGTTCCACCTCTCTGGCCTGTCCAGGTCCTTCTGGATCCCATCTCTTCCCTCCAGTGTGTCACTGCACCACACAGCTCGGTGTGTTGGTACACTTGCTGAGGGCGTTTGGTCCCTCTGCCCATGTCGACAGCAAACACGTTAAACAGATCATGTTCAATAGCTCTGGGTTCTGAGAGAAGCTTCTCATGGCCACATGTTGGCCTGAGGGGGTTTCTAACTACCCAAGTGAGTTAGTTGCTAAGCTGCAGTACTGCTGAAGGGACCTGTCACATTATAGGCAAGGTGGAAAAGTGCCCATCTGTGAAGCTTTGCTCTGAATACCAGTTTCATCAAACATTCTGCCTGATGAGAGTCCCCGGGAGCCCCAGCTGGAGGAGCCCATCCTCCTCTCTCCATTTCATAAAGTGCTTATGGCACCCGATTCCAGCCCAGAGCATCAGCACCTCCGTAGGGTGTAGGCTCTGATATTAGAGCTGAAGTACTTTAGCAACACTTTAAAGGGAAAGTTATGGAGCCTACATGGGTGCTTCAGCCCAAGCAGTGTATCTTTACAAATAGGGGCATTCCTGTAAGACAACAGAATAACTGTCAATGTTGTTGACTTATAGGGCTGTTAATTCACTAAATGAATTCAGATGCTGGCTCTGAACTGGGACTTGATGTTAAGTGCAGAACTGAGGAGAGCAAAGCAAGAAGGGCTCAGTCCTGCAGGTTTCCTATGCAAGGGGCACGATCAATCAGCTGCGTTCTCTTTTTCTGCCTACGTTTTGGACTAGCAGCATTCAAAACAATGCCATGTCATGGGCAATTTCCTCTACACGTGCCCTGAGGTCTGGTTTGGAAAGCTCTCTCAGCACATCTCCCGTGTTGTGCTAATAGCCCTACTAGTGGTAGCACTGTAATGTCCTATTGATTATTTAACCATTTTTAATAGACTTACCTATCCCCAGATGAATACTCTGGTGTAACTGCAAGCAAGAGCATTCAATGTTTGACAGGAGGGTTGCTGCAGACACAGAATTCAGAGCCTGAAGGGTGATGAAGTCCCTTTTCCAGCAGATTCGTAAATGGGAAGAATCCATTTAACTGGGATTAGTCTTGGGAGAGGGGCACCTAAAAAAGGCTGTGGCTGTTTCACTGACACCAACAAGGGTTCACAGGCTCTGGGATTCTGTTATGGCAACTTTCTACCTGGTCTTCTGCTGCCAAATGTGCTCACAGCCTTTGCATTGTGAACACGCACAGGAGGAGGATTTACACAGGCAGTGCTGTCTGGGAAAGAGAATGCGATTTATGGGGACAGAGAGGGGATTCAGCTCAATACTCATCACTTGCAGGCCCTCTCCAACATTTCACCAGGCTCATGGTGCCTGAGGTCCAGTCCAGACTGTAAGCCACCATTCCTGCTCAAGGGTGGATATTTTATGGAAGACAAGTCCATTTTTTTCATTGTGTGCTCTCTCATCTTCGTGTTCCATCCCCACCCTCAGAAGTCACCTCTGCCAGCTTTTCTGTGCGATTCTGAGGTTGGAAACTGCGCTTTGACCCTGCAAGATAGCATCCTCTAACAGCCAGTCTGCCTCTGAGCACATTCTGAAGGGCGCACGATGCTGGACAAGTCCCTTCTCACAGGCAGTAACCTGGCAATGAGGGCAAAGCAAGTAGCAGGCTCCCAAATGTACTCTGTCTCTCCAGCCACATGTGCTGGCATCTCAGCACAGGAATAGTTCCCTCCGATCCCTCTGATGATCCCCTTGCCTGTCTGGACTGTATGCCCTAAAGTGCTATTTCAACTGAGTCTTTTGGAGAAACACAGTGAGTGCCATACATCATGTCAGCGCCAGCAGCGCTGGGCGCCTCCCCCTGCACCCAGTCCAGGCAGCTCTATGGGAGAGGGATGGGCTGGCTAGAAGCTCCCAGTAAGGACTGGGTAGAGATGAGGGTCTGGACAGGGGCAGAGTTTCTTCCTGAGAATGGGACAGCCCTGGATATATGTGCCAGAGGCTCGGGCTCAGCTGTAACCCCGTTGCTGTTTCTGTGCACCCATTCATCTTGCTGAAGTATCTGTGTTTGTCTGAAGAGTCCATCAAAATGCAGCAGGTAGGCTTTGCTGTGGAGTACATTACTTGGCTGGCTCGAATATGTGAAAAGGTTGTACTGTGCTGCAAACACAAAGCTACATTTGTTCAGAGGCAACAACCTCTGTATTTCATCACTCTGTCACTGCAGCTCTGCAGAAGGTTTATTGCAGAATGGATGGATCACCCTGGAAGTGGGATATTCACTCCCTGAGGAGGGGTCTGTGTGTACAGTAAGTCAGCAGCTCTGTAATACTTCCCCTTGTTGTGGGTGCCTCAGGCCTGTCTTTGCTGTGCACACTAATGCTAGCTTGCTCAAACTGTCTCCGCAGGGTTTCCTGCAGTGCAAGTTTTATCCTGATCTGCCAGGAGGGCAGCATCACTGTCCTGCGGGGGCATTCGCCAGGCACCGAGGTCACAAGCTCCCCTTGGTTTTTCAGTAAGAGACATGGAGGATCTAACTCTTCCTGAGCAGATCTTTCAAAGCATTTTACTTGTTTAGTGGATAGGTCTCTTAGACACCAATGCGGATGAGGGACTTGGCTGTCCTGCAAACAGGGTCTGAAGCTGGTCATCTAGAAAATGAAAGGTACATGATTTGAGGCTTGATAGTGTCTTACCGTAAGTCACAGGCAAAGAAGCAGATGTGATCCTGTGGGAGGACAGGGACAGGTTGTTTTTTTCCAAACCTGTGTTCATCATCGCAGTCACAAGAACGTGCATGTTTCTGTGTGACACAGCCTGATTCCCAGGCACGTCCAGCTCCTTGCTGGATAAAAAAGGTGTTTTATGTAAGGAGCAGTGAATAATCATATGATTAAACTCAGCCTCCCAAGGAGTATTCAGAAGAGGCTGTAGCAGTGATTAGGCAGGGAAACTGATTTTTAACTACTGATTGGCTTTGTAATCTTGTGTTGAATGGGGGGCAGTGTGTCTGCTGTACGTGTGTGTACATGGGTGAGCAAGTGCATCCATGTGTGTCTGTGTGTGTCCACTGTCATGTACGTGTGCAAATTAAGTACATCAGGAACCAAGGTACACAATAAATCAAGAACCATGGTACAACGCACAAAGTGTGTTGATTATATGGAGATGCATCCAGTTGTGTCTGAGCACATAGATTCAGTTTTGAGGGCAAATCAGAAAACAGTGCAGATTTGTGAGCTTCCTGTTTGCTTTCACCTTTAATTACCATTTCTCAGCTCTTTAATATCTGATACATGCTCACCTTTGCAGCAAATCTCCAAGGAGTAAGCATGCATTTACGATGACACATCTGGGAGCGTGGACCCTGTTAGAACAGATGAATTGAAAAGGTTTTATTATATATCAAGAACAATCAATCAAGGTCTTTTTGGGGGAATTTTATTGGGCTCATACAGAAGAAACAGATACAAAAAGAGGATCACAACTGAAATACAGGAAGTGCCCAAGTACACAAAGACTTCTCAGAGATGACAAGGACAGCAAGCACAATAGAGAGCTGTGTTAGTGCTGTCCCCTTGGGAAGAGAGGGGACGTCCTACCAGGCAGCTGGCATGAACTTTTTGGACTTGGCTCTTTTTTGGGAAAACAATGTGGTTTTGGTCCTGAGCCCCTCTAGAAACTAGGGGTGTCCATGCTTGGCAGGGTCCCATATTACCATGAGTCCATGGAGACTGTTGTGGAGGTGTTTGCTCATGAGGCTGTATTGCACACTAGCAGTTCTAGGACTGTGTGGTCCCCAACATGTAGACCAGCCTGACAAAATACCTCTCATGCTTGGTTTTGATAGCTTATTATTTTCGTTGATTGCACTGCTTTTTACTTGTCCTAGCCATTAATTGCAGATGTCCATTTTTAGCACTGTCTGTGATTGGATGCCTGCACCTCTCAACATTATGTCTTTTAGGCCATGCAATTTATGTCATTCCAAGAGTGTAAATACACTTTGGAAAACAAATTAAAACCAGTTAAAGCAAACCTTTATAATTCCTGTACTTGTAATGGCCACAGTTACACATTTATTTTATGTATTTTGGAGATGTGAGGGCTTACAATAGAGGCAGAGGCATTATTCACTCCGGGCTTACCTCATTCACAAGACGGAGAGATGTCTGACTTTTGATTTCACTGCAGAGCCACATCAGCCTGTCTCTGTAGCTTTGATTCATGATCCAAAGAAATACATATTTCATCATTTGTGCTAAACTCATTGGGGTATTTGAGGAGAATCACAGAAACTGGTTCAAATAACATAGCAAGCACGTCCTAATAATTCTTACTTAGGAAGTAGTGTCCTACCCCTCAGTCTTGGTTCACCCCTGCTTATATGCAGCACCTTTTCCATGAGCATTACTCTTCCTCCCCAGGTCAGAGGGGGAAGGAATTTGTAGGTATAACGCAACCTGCCATGGTCTGCAGTATGTCATGGCAGGAGGACCCAGAGGATATTTGTCCTCCAGGCTGGGGCAGGAGGCTGCTGCTTCCTTCACACATGTAGTCAAGCTTCAGAGCCTGCACCAGAGCAGGAGTTGTGCTGTGGCGAGTGATGGGGGCGGTACATGCTGCTGCTTTCTGCCTCCTGAGACATGCAGGGCCGGCAGAGGGACCTCCCTTTCCTCCATCGGGCTTCAGCTCTCTTTTTTTTGCTGCTTTTGTTGCAGAGAAACTTCAGGCTGAACAGATGGGGTCAGGTTTGTCCCATGCAGGGATTTCTCAAGCTCCAGTGACATTCTGCAGCTAGGAGGTGTTTAAAAATAGCTATCGCCAAACCCCAGAGGGTTTTCCACAGTGGAAGGTCTGGCTTAGGAGTCCTTTGCCGCTTATGATATCTACTTTGACATGGATTCAAGGTGCTATGAACCCAAAGGAGTTTGTCATTGCAAAACAACTCATCAGGAATGTCTGGAGGTGATGAAGTCAGGCTTTGCACAGCTTGTTTTCTATCTGGCTTTATCCCCCCACTCAGATATTAATGCTAATAGATTAGGGAAAGATTGAGCTGGATCAGATAAATATATTAATGCATCATCTGCATACAGCATTAACGCAAAGCTCTTTGAGCCTTTCTAATGCTGGGGATATTTTCATTTTTGGCATGTATTAGATGCCAAACATCAAGTTGCAAAATCAAATGACAACAAAGTGAGATGTTCTTTTATCGCTGGTCTGCTCAGGGAAGTGCCAGGATATGAGGATTTCTGCTGCTAATTGGGAGGAAGCAGTTAAAATAAAGCCAGTATCAGACCTGGCAGCTCTGAAGCCAGAGCTCAAGACAGGCTGACCTCCCAGGGCATCATGGCTTACTTTTCTTTAGGGTATCCTGGCTGAGTTTCTCTCTCCAGATCAAAGGAATTGAATCAGAGGTCTGCAGTTTGGCATGCCTTGAGGAGATTGCCCAAAGACTTGGAAGCTGGTTAGTGAATGTGGTCCCAAGCATTTGTTCCAGCAAATGCCTGTTCCCAGTGTCCAGCTTGGAATATGGCACTGTGTGCAAGGCAGCCACTGACCAACTGCATCCCCATGGACATCCATTGGCATTTCACTGTCTCACCTTGACCAAGGTTTTGCTTCAGCTAGGGAAGCAAGGAGAGATAACATAAGGAAACTCCCCCTTATTCTAACACAGCTAAAAGCAGGGGCAGTTAAACGGATGAATACAGGTATAAAACATGAGGTATTAAACTGTTGGAAGCCAGCCTGGGAATGCAGACCCTGAGACCTGCAAACATGATGCACTAGAGGGGCACATGCTGAAGCTCCTGGTGCATGGGTGGAGAGTGGCCACAGCAGGTCTCAGCACTGCCATGTCAATGCTGCTGACAAGGCAGAGGATGTTTAAACCAGTCACCTGATTTAAACCAGTCAGATTTGCTGTGGGCAGAGGCAGAAGGCTCAATAGTAAGTGAGAGTTAATGATTTTTTCCTCCTTTACTTGGATTAACTGGTTCTCTCTGGCTGGAAGCGCAAATGAAGCTGTCATTCTAAACCAGGCTCATTTGTGTTGAACTCAGCTGTCGCAAGTCAGTCGCCTGCCACGCTGTTGAAACTGGGGCCAGATTGGTTGTGATGAAGGACAGAGAGAATCTGTGTGTTGGCTGTGCCCACCCCCTGCACCCTGAGGAGGAGGAGGAGGCTGCCTGCGGATGAGGAAGGGCATTCCAGGAGAGCTCTTTCTACTCGCTGTCTGCAGTGTGCATCTATGGGGGACTGTACCTGGCAGCATCCTCCCTGTGCTGGCACTGCAGAGCTAGAAGCGCCTCCTGTATGGGAAACAGCCAAGGTCACTGGTTCCTGGGGCCTGGAAAGGCAATGTATGATCTGTGGGGAGAAGCTGACACTGCCCTCACAGACTTCCCAAAAGCCTGCTGAGAGGCAGGCAGGGAAGCAGGCTGGGAATGATGCTTGGCTTTGTTACAGCTCCACTGCACCTCTGTAAGGAGAAGGGGTGGGGATGTCCTTCCCCAAGGAGTTACAAAGGATGCTCCCACTGGAGAAGGTTCAATAGGTTGCAGCAGATGAGTAAGAAAAGGGTCAGGCTTTACTGCAGTTCACACAGGGAGGTAAGACTTGCCTTAAGGTCTACAACCACCAAGAGATGGTTTGTGATAAGCCTTTTTCATCTCTCCTTTGCTTTTCCTAGAGGCTTTGAGGTTATTCTTTTGGATAAGTTAATTACTCTTTGTCTATGCTGATGAAAGCAGGCAATATTTATCTACAGTTTTAGCTTGAAAGATGACTTCTTCTGGAGCCAAAAGGCGGCAGCAGCAATGGGTGCTTCCTTTGCTCCAGCTCTGAAGTTGCAGAGACCTAGTTTGGAGACTGAAGCTGAGGGTGACATCAGGATCCCTGCATCGCTCATGCAGGAGCTATTTTGGCACAGGATCTGCTGCTTCTTTTTGCTCTGGTACAGCCATTGCTACCCCTGCTGAAGCCTTGTCTCCCTCCTTTCCCAGCCCATGCAGGGCAGCGCTGGTCCCTGTTACACCTGTCCTGGCAGGACCTGTCTCAATGACCTCCTGTAAACAAGCAGGGGAGCTGCTGAGCCAAAGCAAACTGCTCTGTGAGGTCAGTGTGGTGCCATTCCTGGACTGAGGAGGGCACTTGGGGTAGGCAGAGCTCCCAGCTCCTCGCTGAGAGCTCTCAGCTCATCTGAGTGCCCTGCAGAGGTGCCTCACTGGGTGGTGCAGAAACCCCTTTGACTGGCATCCCTTGGGAATGAGCAGTTCATGTGGTTCAATGGCCTGACAACCTGCAGCCTCATTTATCCATCAAGGTTAATTGGTGGCAGGTCCCATGGCCTCTCCAGGAGCTGACATCAGCTGGCTGCCAAACTGTCTGTTTCTGGAATAAACCCAGCCACAGTTCTGGACTATCAACCAAAGGCTTGGGGGGTTCCCCACGCCTAGGGGTTTTTCCACATTGTGGCATCTCCTTGGCAGGAGATGCTCAGGGATGATGTTCAGGGATCACCCTCAGGATTCCCTGCTCTCGGCCATGCACACAAACCTGCCTGGGACTCACAACCTGTTTAGAAAAGCCTCTCACTTTCTCAGCTGCTTGTGGCTCAACTCAGGTGAGGCTGTGAGGAGAAGTTCCTTGGCAGCCCTGTCCTACCACAGTGCCAGCAATGCCTTTGGCCCTGTTGGTTCTGCCCCTTCCCATGGAGGGGAATGAGGCAGGTCAGGGTCCAGCAGGACAGGAGTGAGGTCAACCTGGTAGCAAAACTGTGGCTGCACTGGGAGAGGCTGGAAAAGCTGCTTCTGCTGCTCTTTAAATTCCTGTGGTGTGGACAATGCCTTATTCCACTCTGACAGCATCTATCCAGGAATGGGAGCCTGACGACTCGGGAAACATCCTCTCACACAGGTCACAAGACAATCTTTCCCTTGAAAGTGATAAGAGCATGGTGGGGACAGCACTGAAGAGCAGGGTTTGAGGAGGGCTTTGACATGCCTGGCCCTGCTCCCCTATGCTCCCCTAAGGGTGGGCTGCTTGGAGCCTTCCTGTGAGGCAGATCTGCAGTGTCACTCTGCAGAGCCCTTGGTCACACTCAGTGATTAGGCAATGGCAGCGATAGGCAGGTTGCACAGAACAGAGGAATACTCTAGAGAATACATCCATCTAGGTGGGAGCTCACGGGTAGGACGCTTTGAGAGGAGGTCATGAGGAAAACAGCTATCTCATGCCTACATGAGCAATTAGAACAGAAGCTACACTAACTTCACACAGTGCTGTAGTTACTGCTAATCACATCGAGCTGCATCGACTCTCACTGGAATAATTGCCCAAGGGAATTCAGAGCATGTCCAAGCACGCAGATCATTAGGTGTGCAGGCTGGTGGCTGGCACCAGTCCGAGGCTCACAGCATCTGCTTTTGCAGAGGCTCCCCCATGCACAGCCAGCATTTCCCTTTTGGGATGTCAGCTCTGGCTGCTGGGATCATGGGGCCTGCCCCGAAAGTCTCATTTCAATAGGAATGAAAAGAGTTACCTTCAGTGTGGGTTTTGGTGGGACAGGGGTGGAGGGAGGCATGTGGATTCAGGCCACCATGGGACTGAAATCACGCTTGTCACAGATGTGTTGCTGGTCTGGATGCGCAGTGAGCATGTGGGTCAGTGCACAACCTGACACTGAGAGGGGCAGCTAATCTGACTGCACAGATTTGGCTGTGAAAATGAGCAGTGAGGATGCTGACACCAGGAATACTAATTGGCTGCATTGATTAGAGACAGGAAATAGTACAGCAAAGAGATTTGTACTACTACACCGTGTGGCTTTCAGCCATCATGAGAATAGCCATGCGAGTGACAGGGTATGTTTAGTGCATGTTAAGTGTGTGAGCGTTCTACGGAGTCAACTTATAGATACATGGTACAATGCAGTGGAAAGGAAGCTGTATGCAACAAGGCAGAGCTCAGGAGTCTTTGCCTCCTAACCACAGGACAGCCAGGCTCTCTAGGTCGTGCCCTGACCAGCAACCCAAATCCTGAATCACAGATCTGTACCTGGGCTGAGTTTTTAGGTAATGGGGTGAAAGCCTCTGGCTGATGGGAGATGTAGAGCATGGAGGGCCAGGAAACCTATCCCTGGTATTTCAGGAGCAGCAATCAATGTTGCTTTTGTTCTCCCTCTGTCCAGATGACTGTCCATGATACATTCTGCAGTCTTTCTTTAAGTGAGGACTGTGGCCTCTAAAAAAGGCCCCAGAGAGAGAAACTGTCCCTGGATTACTCCTGATCCAGATTCATGCTTCGCAAGTGAACCCCCATTTGCTTGCAGCAGCCCAGCTGCCAATCCTCTACTTGCAGCTATTTGTTCCCCGGGGGGCAGCTCCATGGGGCTCTGAGGCAGGTCAGGCACTAAGTGCTAATAGCCCCATTCCATGTACTGGTTCGACTTTGCTGGCAACTGGTGAGTACACAGGGCTCAAGTTCACATCCTTCTGTTAACATAAGGCCAAAACTACATTTTGATGAGGCTAAATGACAATATCCTCACTAATGAGAGATGAGTGGCTGCGGCTGGAGGGCAGCTTTCCTCAGGATGGGATTTGTCTGTGAGGAAGTGGTGGTTTTCCAGGCTGTATTATCTGCTTGGAAGGAAATGCTGGCTAATGGATGGAGCTCCTGGTGGTGAGGGTGCTAGCCTGAAAGCAGAAGGTCTGGTTTTGCTACTGAGGGACTTAGGGCCTCTTAAAACCCTTCTGTTCTCAATATCAACCCATCCGTTCTGTCTGTGAGCTCCCTGGACTGAGATTCTTTCCTCGAGTCCATACGTATACTTCCACACAAAAGAAGACACCATGCTGATCTGCACGGGGTGAGAGTGCCCATGGACTTGCAGCCTGTGGAAATGCGTACGTACAATCCTAAACAACCCTAATCCCCCATCCCACCTCCACAGCAGGGACTTGTCCTGGTTTCCCATGTAGGACAGAACCACCCCTCGGTAGGTGACCTCCCATGCCATGGCTGGAGAAGGGAAATGGGAGGACTTCTGGAAGTATCCAGAAGTCAGACTAGATGATTGAGTGCTTCCTTCTGCCTTCACCATCAGTGCATCCATAAAAAGGGCAATTGAAGTATTTTTGCAGAGGGTGTGTGGCACTACTTCCGTAGCAAGAGAATAACTCAAAGCAACTTCAGAAATATGCTTTGTGTTAGCAAAGGCAAGAAAGTTTTGAATTCAAAGGTGATTCAAGTCCTGGGAAGTGTCAGTGCGGATGGCCCACCATCCTCACCCATTTGCAGCAATCACCGCGGTGCAGCTTATGTGTGAAAGGCAGCTTCTCTGGAGCACAGAGTCTGGCTCCTTCATGTTGCTCATCAAACTTGCTAGTCAGCCCCTGAATCACACAATGGCTCAGAGCTTCATCTGGTGCCTGACCATGACTCACAGGCCTTAGAAAGTACTAACATATGCTGCTACCCGCTATCATGACATCAACTGCACCATCCTAACTAGACCCTGTGCTTGTCCCTCCAGGTTATCATTATAATGAGTTCTATTGAAATAATCCCAGCAGAGCTGCTGGTGCAACACGTGTATAGCTGAAAATGGGAAGAAGTCTTTGCTCCCATGTGCATTCCCAGCGGTAAGCAAGGTCCTCATTAAAAACCACAGCCTGTAAGAAGCTTGACAAATATTTTCCTGTGGGCTTCCACATTTCTTATGGGCTTTAATTCCCACTGATGCAGAGTTAGAAGTGCTGGTGAACGCTTACTTTCCTCCATGGGCTTTGCAAGAATGGGAAATTACACCTTAAATATAAAGAACTGTTTTGCTTTTAGTGGGAAACCCTGAAAAACACTTGCACAGGTTTCTTCCTGCATTGTCGTGTTGCACCTGATGCTCCCAGAGTCTTCTGCAGAGGTTTTGCATGAATCAAAATCTGGACCATAACTGATGTGAGATGTAACTAAAATACACCAGGATGTGTACCCTGGGGAATGGAGCCTTTCTCCAGCACATGCTTCTGAAGAAACTGCCTGTCACAACAGTGCTGGTCACTGGGGACCTGAGCACAAGCCCGGAGGTTCCCACCACAGATAGGAGAGCTGCATCAGGGTATCTCCAGTGATGATACCAGTGATGATATCTGCTCCTCACCCTGTCTCTCCCAAATGCCATATCCAGCCCCTCAGGGTCCTGACAGCAACAGATGGCTTCAAAGCAGTGTTACAACCAGAAACGTGCTGCTTCCCCTGAGACAGCTCTGCTTTCTGCTTGCCTTTTCTCTGCTCTCTGAGCAGCATTCCCTAAGGATATATAACTGAGTTTTATAATGAAGCACCTCTCACCCAGCACATATTAAATAAATTTCAGTTGCCTTTTATTACACAATAATGATAGTAAGATTTAATTACCTCTGCACCCAACAGGGACATGAATTTTAACCAATCTGACTAGATCTTCCCAGTAGTGTAATTGGTGTTGTCTGTAGTTGGGAGTTATTCCCAGTGCATTAGTGGGTAGTGACACAAAAATCCTTCCTGAGGAGCGTGGATCCAAACTAAGGCGGGGGGTGGGATAGGAGACTGACACGGGTAAGGAGCAGCTGATCCAGGATACCCAATTAAACAATGATGCTCAGCAGAGATCCGTGTCAGAGGCTAAAGATGCAGAAAAGTGTCTGCAGATCCAGGGCTCTGCCCTAAGACTGAGCTGCTCCCTTCACATCTGCTGTCATTTTCAAGGGTGAAGAAACCAGAGAACTGTTCTCTGTGACTGTTCCCAGGGCACTCTGACATGCCTGGTTTGATTTGCACTAGAATCGGTGCCACCCAGACACATCCCAGGCGCTGACAGTTCATGCTGTGCTTTTTACAGGATGGAATGAGTTCTCTAAGAGCAGAGGAGCTGGGAGAGCTCCTGTCAGGTAGGGAGCCATCAGGTCCCCCCTGAGCCTTCTCTTCTCCATCTGAACCCCCCAGGTCCCTCAGCTGTTCCCCATCA
>WYDI02033668.1:0-11716 GCA_009867235.2 Psittacus erithacus | reverse complement strand
CTGCTCCAGTGGAAGGTGTCCCTGCCCGTGGCAGGGGTTGGAGCTGGATGAGCTTTAAGGTCCCTTCAACCCAAACCTGTCTGGGATTCTGTGATTCTAAGTACGAGTGATTCTTGGGTAGCGTTTCATCCACTGCACTGCTCTGTGCTGTTTTATTGTGCTTCTCTGGGAGGACGCTGCTGTCTGGTGTATGTTAGACATCCAAAGCTGGAACAGGTTTCTTGTACATAATATGTTGTGACTGCTAAAGCAAACACAGGGATCCAGGCTGTGTCTGAGTATGATTCATGCCTCTGAAAGGAGTGAGTAGTCTCTGGCTTCATTTGTGCTAATACCCTTTCCAGTGCAGGCAGCTGGGTCACATAGAAGGTTTCTTTCATAAAGAAGGGAATAATAAGACTTTGATTCCCACACAATGGTGTATTGGCACCTCTCACTCTTAGGAGAATGTGGGTAGCCTGCACACCTGGATTGCCACTCCTCAAAATTCGCTGCATTGGCTTTGGGAAATGATGAAGACAAAGCTTTTAATGTGCCAAAGAGCAGTTACTAACACAAAAAACCCCAACCCCAAACCTAAACCCCACTCCTTTATGGTTTGTCCAAACACCAGGAACTTAATCCACGCCAGAATACTGGAATCCTCACAGCTTTGTGTGGTTTGCAACTGACATTGTTCAGGAAGATGTCTGGGCTTTCAGTAAAACTCATTCTTCTATTATCCACATGTCACTGCGTTCCCAGGGCTGCATTTGGGAACTTGGAAGTGGTTGTTGGCCAAATACATGGTTGTTGTTGGTTTTCCCTTGGGAAAGCGAGCTGAACCCTCTCCAGCCTGTCCACATCTCTTCTGTAGAGTGCAGACCCGGCTGCTCTTTCACCTTGACTCTTCCAGCTTGTCGGAGCAGTACTGAGGACCTGCCTGCTGCTGTCCCCTGGGCTCTGGGGCGGAAGCAGAAGCTAAGAGCAAGTGGGGACATCTTGAAGAGGAAAAAGCATGCCTGGCGAGTAGCAAAGATCCATCAATGTGTATGTGACATCGTTCTTGCTTTCTCTTCACAGTTGATAGGATTGAGTGTCTCCAATGGAAAGGACCAGCTCGTGGTCTTCCACACGAAAGACAACAAGGATCTCATTGTCTGTCTCTTCAGTAAAGAGCCCTCTAATGACAGCAGGATTGGGGAGCTGGTGGGAGTCCTGGCCAGCCACTTCAAGAGGTCAGTGTTGGGATTAGATTTGGTTGAAAACTCAATCATGTAAAACATGTCAAATCACAAACTTCCCCTGGAGTCGTTTCAGTGCCAGTCATGAACTTTAGCTGTGTCACTTCACTGTGTTACCGGGATACTTGAGCAACATTCTTTTTCCTTGCATTTTTGGGACACACTTTAGCTATGCTATGCTTGCCCCTTCTGCCTTCTCTGTGTGTGTTTGTTACAGCATGAGTGTTTGGGGACAAATATCACTGAAGATGCATTTTGAGTGTTCACAGTGTCTCCTGAAAGCTTCTTACAGTCAAACTCTTAACATAGAAAATGAAGATATGGCTATTCATGTCTCACATTGCTCCCCCAGCCCCCAGTAGCAGTGAATGGTTCATTGCTTGAACTGTAAAATATCATCTGTGTTCCCCGAAAATTGTCTCTAGTGTAAATCAATGCAAAAGCTGTTTCGTTGGTGAACACATAGTGATTATCCTGCATTGAGCAGAACTAGGAACAATCACCTTTATACTGTAGAGCAAGTTCAGGGCTGTCCAGACAAGCATCACAGCAGTGACTGCATTGCAGGCAATCACATAAAAGTGGCTCGGTAGAGAAACGGTGTGTGGAGCAAACAGCCCTGCAGAGCTGTGCCCTGCTCCTCCAGAACAGATCCTCACGAGGTCTAATGTTGATCAGCATCACCTGCAGCCTTGGCTTTTGCCATTCACAATGTCATGTTCCATTTATGACCCATGCAGAGGAGCCCTTACAGGTAAATATTCACGCCGAGCTACAAGGTGCAGGACAAAGAGAATGAATTTAGGTTATATTAGGTCCCTGGGTAATTTTCAATATGAACACAAGGACATGCTGGTTTAGTCACTTCTCACTGTGTGAAGCTCACTGCTGTCTGTCTCACTGGAGATAGGTGCTAAGTTTATTACAAATTAATTCTCTGCATTGCCATTATTTGTTTTGGGCAATTCAGTACTGAAAAGCCACAGAAAACATTCTCTGCTTTTGCTTTTACCTAAATGTAGTTGAATTTCAAAGGTAGCCACTCTTGAAGGCTCAGGAGGTGATGGGTATTGTAAAGCAACACACTTCACTTGGGGAACCCTGTGAAGTAGCTGGAGGCCTTTCATTCCAGGCGACATCGTCTTGAGGCAGCTGATGCTCCTCAGTGCTTTATAACACATCTCTAATGTTGGGAAGAGCTGTGAGACCCTTGATAACACTGTAGACCCTGTATGTTCAGTGTTCAGGCTGCCCTGGTTTGCTGTGCCTTTTGGTCAGATGTTCCTACAAAGCACTCATCTTTTTTGTCCCAATGGGAGGTGCATGTTCTTCATTTTAAGGAATTGTGTTGTATGGCCATCAGTCTAAAATATTGCACCTTTCCTATAAGGATATAAACTATTGATCTTCAATTTCTCATTAACTGATGTTAACAAGGAAATTTTTCTCTTTAAGACAAAGTATTTTTTATCTAATCACCATCTGTAGAAGAATGAAGAAGAAATACACTTACATGCTGTTTAATCTTCACTTTAAACAATCACAGAATCATAGAAAATTAGGGTAGGAATATTAATATATATATTAGCTTTTTTTAGTGCTTTGAGTGACAAATCTCAACCCAGCTCATTCAGCAGGAGAGCTGGTCTAAAAGGCCATATTTCTCTAACATCTAATAAGAATTACTGGTTTAATGGTAATGCACAGGAAGAGCTCGCATTAGTTTTCCAAATACCCAAATGTCATGGTTTCCCTCTTCAAAGCAGTATCTGGAAATCAAAATAAAAGGAAATATTCTTGGGTTTCAGCCACTTTCCATTTGCAAAGAGTAAAATCTCCTGTCAGTGAATGGGATTAGCTGACCCCTCGCTTGAGAGGCACTTTGGGAATTCCTCATGAAACGGGATTAGCTCAAAGTCACCGTGTGCCTCATGGCAAGTGTCAGGTTTCTCCGTCCTGCCTGTAAGAAAGTGGTTGCTGTGGAAAGAAAATGGATTCAGCAGTAAAATCTTGAGCCCCAAAGTTCAATCTGTGTGACCCCGTAATGGGACTTCAGAGCTCTGCGCCCATGGGGACATGGGGAGCTGCTTCCTTGGGTTACACTTGAGCTCCTCTGAACATACAAAGCAATTTCCAGCCGCCTCAGTCCCAGGCCTGAAGCCCCTGTTATGGGGTTTTAGCAAGGGTAAGGTTGCACAGCTCCTCTTGGTTATGTGCAGTGTAGTAGGTAACGGTACTTCAGCTGTTTGTGTGATAAAATCATGTAGAATCCGGTGGTATTCTGTATTAGTGGGTAGGAAAGGTGAGGGGGAGGCTGGTGGTGTCATCTATGCTGAGGGCGCCTAAACCTTCTCACTCCGATGGTTTGTTTCCAGGTTCTATTATTTCCCCAGACTCTTTGAACTCAATGCTGACGCATCTTGCATTGGGAATTTTGGACATCTTCAGCAAGACACAGTTCAGACATTGTAGAAAAAGTTTCAAAACAAGCTGAAATAGAAGAATGCTCCATCCTTGGCAGTGTTCAAGGTCAGGCTGGACAGGGCCTTGGGTGACATGGTCTAGTGTGAGGTGTCCCTGCCCATGTCAAGGGGCTGGAACTGGATGGTCTTAAGGTCCTTTCCAACCCAAACCTTTCTATGATTAATGTTTGATGTAAGGTACCTAAGGAAGATTTGCATGGGGAAGTGCAGCCTTACAACCCTCAGCACCTTTCTTTACCTGCCTTCAACAGTGTATGGGGATGCACACAGGGGATATATCTGGGATTAAAGCTTTATTATGCTAAATGCTATAAACAAGCAGATCCTGGTCCAAAGACTTCAGAGTGTGTGGCGGGGGGAGCAGTGTTGTTGCATTGCACTGAGGAGCAGAGGCTGCAGGGTCTGGACTTAGGAAAGACCAAAGCTGAGCTTGAGGTTGGGTGATGCCCAGCGTAGGGGAGACTGCTTTTGGGCATTCTGAAAAACCTATATTTGGAAGGGAGAAGTGCACTTTGACTACTGTCCTGGTATTCCCATCTTCAGCCATAAATACTGGTCTCACTAGAGTTGCTTAAAACTTCAGGTAAGTGCAGTATTCCCTTAATCCCCCCGAACTCCATAAATCAAACTGTACCAGAATTGCAGGCAACCTGGGGAGACTAAACATACTTGGTACAGGGAGAAGAACTCACAAATGCTTTTCCTGGGTTTTTGCTCTTTGCAACAGCTCGTGCTGTGGCAAACAAAGCTTCCTGCAAACATGTTTAAGTGAAAGGTTGTTAAATTTGCCACTATCTAAATAGCGGTGTTTAAGGTTGAGCTCCAAGAGCGCTGCCTACAGGGTGGTTTTTGTTAATAGTATGAACGCAGAGATGTTTGTCAGCCAGATGGGAAGGAACACTCTGTAAATACACATTTTCAATCCATTGGGAACAGTGAGGACAGGGATTTTATATGTTTTTGATGCTGTCCATAAAAAAATGAGAAAGGAGATTCAGCCTGCTTTGAGTTTACTGCTTTAGGAGAAACCCTTCAGCTCAGTGCTGAGCACAGGGGAGCCCAAATCATTAAGTAGGTGAGTCCAGTTTGATGAAAATCAATTCAGTATTTTGTGTTTGAATTTCTTCCACTGATATGAAGAAACGAACCAGGTATCATGCAAGAGGTTAGAACCTTTCACTTTGTCATAAAGATGCTCTTTGATACCCAAACTGTGCTGATTTTAATCAGTTTAAAATCATTCCTTCCCTTTAAAGCTGTTTGCCTTTCTCTTGTAGAAGCCTTGATTAGCTGCTGACACAAATAGATTTACATGTGAGTTAAAACAAAAGCATCTTGTCTGTAGTCAGTGAAATCTGGAGGAGGTGGTGGAGAATTCATACTCTTGGGCTTTGAGGACAAAGAAAGAAAGAGGAGCCCAAACTGGTCTTTGAGAACACCAGTGTGATGATGTGCTGCGACCCTGCTCCAAGGAAATCACTGTCTCCTCAGGCAGAAAGCCTCTGCACAAAGGGGGGGTGTTATCACTGCTGCTATCAAATTAATCTGTCACTTTAGCTTTGGGAACGTTAGGAAAATTATCCAGGACCTGACAGTGGGTGTCAGCAGCGCCAGTGATGAGCACTCTTTAACTGGAAGTTTCCATTGATGCTGGTGAGTTCTTGTAGGCTAAATGGGATCAGGAGTTGAGAGCTGCTTCGGAAAAGCGGGCTGGGCAGAAACTGCTTCTAAACTGCTATTTAATAGGATTTGTCCTTTGTCACTGCTGCCAACTAACCCGTGTTTAGCTCTGATTCAGCCGTGCCAGTGGCTGACACCATTGTTAGCAGCGGCTGGAGCTGACAAAGGACCAGACTTTATTCATATCGGGTTCTTCCCTAATGTTTCTTTCAGTGCTCGAGCTCTGCTTTTATACAGATTTCTATTCATAATGGATCTGTAGTAAAATTCAGGGTGGTTTTGGGGGGGAGCCCTAACCCACAGGTGGCTGCTGGCTTTTACACACCAGTTACGCTGTAGGAGTAGCAACAGGAAAAAGAGATTCCTTATACAGAATAAACTGTTTGAAACACATAAACTAGAAAAATTGACTTAATTCTCCCAGCTTGTCTTAGTGACCTGAAAAAACTTCCTAGGGTTTCACTAAGCTTTACCTCTGGCTAATTTATGATCTTCAAGATGTGGTAATTCCTGTGGAGGTTTGTCACTCGCAGTTGCAACTTGGGTTAAGAAATGAGTTGTCCTTGGAAAATACATTGTGTAGATTAAATACTTGTTGCTTTCAGTGACTCCTGGGCACTAAGGGGCAGAATTAGGGCCCCCTGATGAAACCCACTCTCTTTTTAATTCTTCTATGCTTTGGAAAACCTTTGTTCAGCTCTTGGTAGAACTGAGCTTTCCAAACACTTGTCCTGCTAGAGGGGAACCTGTAAAGGATCTTGGTAGAAGGTCATTTCCTTAAACTCCGTCTTCCTGATGTTGCTGCTGCAGCAGAGCTCATTCCCTGCCTCTGAAATGGGTCCTGAGCTCCCTGGCCAGGGGTCCCTTTCCCAGCTCGTGTAGCTTTTTGTTGCACTTCTCAGTATGTTCCTGGCATGGAAAAACCCCTTTGTCTCCTGCAGTGCTGGATTTGTGATCCTGAGAACAAAACGAGCTCGAGAGAGGGGCTTGGCCTTTCAAGAGGCTGAGTTTAATTTCTGCAGCAGATTCTTTCTTTGGGTGCTTGCCCTCTGCATCAAAAAGTCAATTCTTTCATCCGATAACCTGAACAGTGGCAATTTATTGTCTTTTATGGCCTGCCTTTGAGTATGAAGAGGTTTTATTGTCAGTTGTTCTTCCCTGGCCTGCCCGTGTCCTACTACCATTGTCAGCACAAATTCTGTCTGAAATCCACTGAAAGGAGGATTCTGCTGTGGCAGAAACCCATTCAAGTTACTTTAAACCAATATCTCTGTGTAACTTCAGTGCTTTCTATCTGTAAGCAGCAGCTAGAGGCTAAAGCTCCATCCGAATGTTCAGAGGCCTCCTGGGATGGAGGTCATGGTAGGAATGAGAAGTTATTGTAGAATCATCATAGAATTAGAATGGTTTGGGGGGGAAGGGACCTTAAAGCTCATCCAGCTCTTGGCTTTCAGTAAGACTGCGAGTTTGACATGAGCCACCCCCTTGCCCGCTGTTAACGAACTGACATAAGCAGAAAGTGTCTTCTGAAGACCCTTCAGTGGTACAAGCCATAGCACAAAACTCCCAAGCCACATCCTGAACCTGAGCATGGTGCCACAGGAGCTGGCTGAAGTGGCAGCATCCCGCTGCCAGCCGCACGTTGTGGTTGCACAGGGTTGTAAATAGTGATGATCTTGCTGTTGGTTTAATTCTCAACCAAAGCACTGGCTGCCTGCTGTTCCAGGAGCCCTTCCTCTCCAGTAAACAGATGGCCCCACATTGGCTGGCCTTACCCAGGCTTAGTTTCACCAGCAAGTCAGTATTATCAAGCTGTCAAAGGACCCATCTGCCCCAAGCAGCTGTCCTGGCATGCAGCAGTGTGTGTGCTGGGAACCTCCCTGCTTCACACATCTCAGGCATATCAAACTTTCCCATTTGGGTTTTATTTGGGGAGGGGGTTGTAATTCATGCCATCTGCCTCCTGCGCTTAACTGAAGGGGTGCTATGTTAGAAAACAAGTGACTAGAGAAGAAACCTTTTATGTTTCCATTGTAGCCTGTGGTCTGACATACCTGCACCAGCGTGATTCACTGAACCTCTTTTAAAACCCTGAGATTTGGACTCAAAAGGGACGCACTTCTGGTGTCAACACACACCTTCAGACTTGTGCAAATCCTGCCGTGTTCCGTGCCTGCTCTCCCACTGACCGCCAGAGCTCAGCCATAACCTGTTTCCTTGCCTGTACATGGGATGCCCCTGACAATGGTGCTGGTTGGGGTTCTCATCACCCAGGAGACCTCTGTGTGTAACTCTGCTTACAACCCATCAGAGGTTACAAATGTCTCACAGGCGATGCTTAAACGTTAGCAGAAGCTGATGCAGTTTCCATTTGTCTGTAGCGAGTCACTTGCAGCAGGGTTTCCTACTGTGACTCTCATTAGTTCTGATTAAGGTTCTTGGTGGCTGCTGTCCATCAGCTCTGTGGGCCAGATTTAGGCTCCTGAACAGCTTTTCCCTTTAACTGCACACCTTCAGTTTTAGGAAGAGCTGTTTGGAGAGAGCTTCCTGGAGCCAGCCGGAGTTCAGACTGCTCTCCTTGCCAGATGTGATGGATGCCTTTGTGTGTATCCTCCAAAGGGTAATGCTGACAGGAGCTGTGTTGTTCCCTATTTCTGCACTATGGTGTGCTATGAGCTATGTTATCAATTCAAAATGCTTTAAAAAACCAACAACTGTTCCACATTAGAAATAGTCACCTTAAACAACCTGGTCTGAAAAAGTGCTGCTGGTTACAGGCTAATGGGGCAGGTTGTGCTTAGGGCTGTAAAGCCTGGAAGTGATCAAAGTGACATGCTGCTTTGCCTTAAAACCCAGGTTTTTTGAGGCAGAGCATCAAGTGCTCACGGATGTGTGTGCGGAGAGAGGTGGCAGACGACTCGCAGCACAACTGCTGCTTTGCTTTGGAGGGACTAAATGAGCTCAAACCTCAGCAGTGGTGTGTGAATTGTTGCAAGGAGATCGGCTATAACAGTCCTTTAATGCTTCTGTCGGTGGCTCCAGCGCTTATCTTGCCAGGGAGCTGGAGCCTAATTGTGCCGTAGCTGGCATTCCAGCAGCCCTGGGGCTGCTTCGTAGGTGCCCTTGAGCACAACCTGGCTTTTCTTGGGAGCTCACATGGGAGTTCCTGCAATTACAAGTGCCAGCGGCATTGCTGTGGTGCTGAGCCTGCGGCTGCACCCGGAGGAAAACAATGACCCGTTTTCTTCCTGCAACACTCGCTGCTTTGATCAACAGCCAACAGAAAGCGCTTCGTGTGCGGGGTTTGGTACCGTGCAGGCCAGGGGAGAGGGTTTGTCTGCAGAGCCCTTCTCCCCCTGCAGCCTGGCTGCGATGGGGCAGTGAGGGCGTCCCTTTCACTGCAGGTAGTTTCTCTCAAGGATCTCATTCGGGAGCTGCAGTGCTGTGTGGTAAATGCAGATGAATTTGTCCTGTCCCTGCATCCCTTGTCCAAAGCCCCTCTCCAGCTTTCCTGCAGCCCCTTCAGGCACTGGAGCTGCTCTGAGGTCTCCCCTTCAGGAGCCTTCTCTTGTCCAGGCTGCCCCAGAGCAGAGCTGCTCCAGCCCTCGCAGCAGCTCCATGGCCTCCTCTGGACTCGATCCATCAACCATGTCCATTCATCTGCCACCCCAGCCAGGCCATGCAGGCTGGCAGAGCGTGGTATTCATATGCTGGAGGGGAAGCCGCCACAACACAGGAGCTGAGCAACTTTTAATTGTGGTCTTGCTTTGAAGCCAGTGGGATCCTGTGCCAGACACAGCAGTGTTTTGGATCCAGTGTGTCCTGCACTTGGATGTCTGTGAGAGCACTGCAGACCACTCTGCAGTGAAGAGTCCGAAAACGGCAGATGCTGCGGCTTGGCTTGGTGGGTTGTCATCCTTCTGGGCTTTGAGTGGCCGCTGCAGCTTGGGTCTCTATCACATGGTGAAGCAATTCTTCTGGCCTCAGCATGTTCCTCTGTTCACCTTCCTGGCCTTGGCTTCCCTGCATAGCAGAGAGAGTGGTGTCAGAGAGGAGGCAGCTACTGCATGGGCATCCTTCTCCTTTGCCTCTGTCTCCCATCTTCCTGCAAGCACACAGTGCTCCCCAGAGCTCCTGGAACACTTCGGGTTTCTTCCCACTTCTCTCTTTTTCTCTGGATTTTTTCCCCCAGATCCTGCTGTGGAGCTGGGTAGGGGAGGGCTGGGGCAGGAGGGCTTTGAGGTTCATTCGTTCAGCGCAAGAAACCTGAAAGGTGGGAAAAGAAACCAGAAAGGAAAGAGCATAATGCTCCAATTCCATTAAATCCCTTGGCATAAAATCAAAACCTGCATTTCCCCATATTCCTTTCCATGCCCAGTTCCGTGCTGGGCAGCCAGGGAGCCACGATGCTGGGCACGTGGTGAGGTACAAAGCTGGTTTCAGAAAGGTAACACACGTTTTCCTCTGGAGCTGCTGCCCTCGCTGGTGGTGAATTGTGTGAGTTCTTCTTTTCTCTGGCATTTCTCTCAAATAAGGATTCCAGTGACTGGCAGGGCAGAAAACAGCAACAAGAAATAAACCCCATCCCGGTAATATTTACTGGTGACCTACTTAAAATCCTCTTTCCTCATCCTCCGTTAGTGTGTGTGCTGAAGTGCTGTCTGGCTCGCAGTCTCCAAGGAATTGTAGCAGAATGCTAATGAACGCGGGCTGTGGCCCCTCGTTTGTTGAACAGCCCTTTCTGACAAGACATGGTTTATTTTTCTTATTGCATCATTAAGACTTTCCTCCCCCCCCCCAATTGTGATGGATTTTCCTGTTCTTTGCTCTCCCTGCTCGGAAGCCATTGCGTTCCGATCGCAGCAGAGCTGCTCTTTGAAGAGCTGCCCTTAAATCACAGGGTGCCTTCATCGTCTGGGCTGAGCCAGAGCTTCCAGCTCTGTCCCGGGAGGCTGAGCTGTGCTCTCCGAGGCCTGCGCTGAGCATCCTTCTTTCTTCTGGTGAAAATGATCCCATAGAGGTGATTATTCGCAGGCGTTTTATACCTCCTCTGCTATATTGATGTAGGGTTATTGTAACTGGGGTTGCAGAAAATCCTCAGCACGTGCATGTCGGACCTCTCCAATTTCTTCCTCCTAGTTTCACCCTTTACAGATTCCTTTAGAGGAAGGATAGGATGTGCCACCTTGCTCCCCGCTGCACCAGGCTGCCTCATTAGGAAAGTTGGGGTGCGTGTGCCTGTTTTCAGGCACAAAGAGCATGGCGTGATAGTCCTCATCCATCTTCCCTGTGGCACTCGCAGACTGGCAGGAGACAAGTAGGGATTGATTGGAAGAGCTGTCAGGAAAGGTTTTGCCACGAACTGTGGCGTGCTGAAAGGGAGAGAATCAAGATTCCAGTGAGGAATAATCTGCCTGGGTCTGTGTCCATGGGAGTTATTCCAGGCAGATCAAATGGTGTATTTAAAAGCACACAGAGCCAGCAGCTGGCAAAGCAGGAGGAAGGAAAGGGCTCCAGTGTTGTTGACCAGAGACTCTTTGTTGCAAACAGTGGGGTTTTAATGTACCATCTTCCTATAACCTTATGGCTGCATAGATTCTGATGGCTGATGTCTCCTTAAAATGCACATAGAGCACGTTCCTTGTTAAGAAGCATTGATCAGCACTTGTGTCTTATCTCCTTATCTCTTTAATTTCACTTAATCTTCCAGAGCCCATGGTATATATTAATATCTCTAGTCTCCAGGGTGCCCTGCATAAAGCATTTTTACATATAAATGGCACAATATATCCTGTAACAGAGATGTGATTCATAGGCTAGTACATGTTAAATCTTAGGTGGAAGCCGGCTCACTAATTCATACAAAGTAATTAGATTCTGAATTAAACGCACAAAAGATCTTCATTTTTTTACCCCTTCTGCTTTTTCTTGTGTGAACTCAGGAGATGAGCTGACATTGGAGAAGGTGAAAGTGCTCTTCCTTCTCCATTGCCCTGACAGGGTATCTGCTAAGCAGTCCCATGGGGCAGACTAAGGCCAGATTTACAGAGCTGCCTCCATCCCCACGTGCCCTGCTCACCGAATAGCTCCGCTCCAGAAATCACTGCTGCGCACTCAGGCCTCAGGAGTCTCTTCCTTCTCACAGAAATAGGTTATATTTGTGTTTGCATGGGTTGCTTTGCAAGCATGAGATGTGTTATTGATGTACAGGTTTGTACAAGGGTTTTATGCTGCATCCCTGGAAGTTGCTCCGAACCCCGTCCAACCTGGCCTTGAACACTGCCAGGGATGGGGCAGCCACAGCTTCTCTGGGCACCCTGTGCCAGCGCC
>WYDI02033663.1:0-17959 GCA_009867235.2 Psittacus erithacus | reverse complement strand
TGAGGCACTGGAATGGGTTGTCCAAGGAAGCTGTGAATGCTCCATCCCTGGCAGTGTTCAAGCCAGATTGGACAGAGTCTTGGGTGCCATGGCTTAGCGTGAGGTGTCCCTGACCCTGTCAGGGTGGTTGGAACTAGATGATCTTAAGGTCCTTTCTAACCCTAAGTATTTTATGATTCTGTGAAAAATATCTGTTTCATGAGATTTCTTTTGGTTTTATACGGTAAGCTGATCTAAGGAGAGTGTGTGCACTCTGAGAAAAAAATCGAAGTGCAATGCCTGAATAAAAAATACTTGGTTTACTCAAGAACTTGAGTGATGAAAGATGCAAAGATATCCAATTAACCAGTGTGACAATGCATCCTCTAACTAAAGCATATGTGCTGATGCTTTGTATTGGCCTTTGATCCTAACTTTTGAGAAAAACCCGGTCGGTATTGGGCAGAGAATCCTGAAGTTGCTGTTTTCATGAGAGACTGTTTTTCTAGCTAGCAGGTGATACCAGACTTGATATTTTCCCTGCAGTTTGACTGCGACCAAAGCTTCAGTGCAGTCTGGAATTTAATCTGGAAAATTATACATGTTTAAGGCACATTGTTTACTATATTATCTACTCAACAATTACTTCACAGAAACACAGAAGCTGAAATAAGGAAAATGTATCCCACAAAAGACAACATCCATGTATTCATCAAAAGCATGAGCTAAGATGCTTGATTTTTCAAAAACAGGGAATTTAAATATTGAACTACTTGAGCCCACACACTTAATATGAGGATTTATATGCTCTCTATTAAAAAATATAATCTGTAACTGTTAGGATTCTTTATTTTTAGGAAGTATTTACATTTTTCCATTGAAATAGACACATTTTGAATACTTTTTAAATATATGCACCATGTCCAAGGGGAAAAGAAACAGCCTGAAGACATGATATATAGTTCTGCAGTGATTTACTATGGCTGTTCTCAGTTTTATTTTTATATGGTGTGTCTTCATAAATTCAGAGTGTTAGCCTCTGAGTTCATCTTTCATTTCCCTGGAAACCAGAACATTGTGGAGGAATACTTGGCTCTGCCCCTGACCTGAATCATAAGCAGTTTCTGGATCTCATATGAGAGTCCAGGATATCTCCTGAACCTAACAGCACAAACGGTAATTCTGTGTATATCCTCCACAAATCACTTTTGATAGAGTTGTTTTCATATAGCATAGGGATCTAATTCATATGTCTAAATTAAAGCCTACTTTTCCTCCGCTGTCACTTGAACAGAATACAGAGAGAAAAATAAGCCAAGAGTGATAGTTTTGAACAGTTGGGCAATCATGCTTCTGTCCATATTCAAAACAGTGGATTCCTGGTTTCACCTGTGTGCCACTTTCATATGGAGAGGAAATGTGGATTTGTATTTTTCCCCTGTAACTGCAGGACACTTCCTTAAGTACTAGTAAGTAGGAAGTGGGGGACCTGAATTTCTGGATATGCTGTGGCACACATAAACTGCTACTTGTAGGTGCTGTACATTGTTCACCCTCAACAGAGAAACCTGTCTTCTAAAATAAGAATTTTAATAGTGCCCAACTAGCTAGCTGAGTGGTGGCATAAATATCTTTGCATTTTATTTTCCTCACCTGCAAAATTAAACTAATGTACTTATTCATAATACATTTATGGAACATCCAAAAGAAACCACTACTGTTCATCCACACATGAACTGTAGCTGAGTATAGTTACCAAACACATACATTATATTCTGAATTTATGAACTTTTCAGTAAACACTAAGTTGGCTGTTTAGATGCAAAACCAGGATGAAAGCTAAAAGATGGTTTGCGTTAATCATGAACATTATGTTAGATTCCCAGTCAGCAGAATGTTGTATGTACATTGAGGCTTTTTTTTAATTCATTTATTTTCAGCACTCAAAAATAATAGTTTTTGCAATAAGATATTTCACATATGAAGCAGGTTCTTAATATATTTATGTAAAAAGTTATTTCAATACTGTCAAAAAAGTTTTATTGCCATTGTTGTTACTGTCAGTGAGCTGCTCCCTATTCATTAGTGGCATGAAGCATTTAAATTTAATTTTAAATTACTTCTCACTTTCAGCAGTTCATGAAAAAAAGGAATGTCCTTGTGAATTGCATTTGGATTCCATGAAATATCTTCCCGTTAGTTCAGAACATCCATAGGAAAAAGAGCAGATCAGCCCTTTTGGTTTGTTTGTTTATTGTCTGCATAGGTTGAGAGCAAATTTATTATGGGATGTCTGAAGTTCCTTAGTGAATCTCAAGGTAATCTCATCTCTAATGCTTTTATACAGTAACTACTTAATCTTCTTTATGGAGAGGGCAGAATGACCTTATTCTTTACTTTTCCTAATAAACCTTCTTATGGTTCAGAATTACAATAAGGTGAAAAATGAATTTTGCCTTACTGAAAAACAAAAAAATGGAAATGTCTCTGAAGTAGGAAGAACATTTTCTTCCTAAGCTTTAAATAAAAAATAAAAATCAATTTTATTTTAATGATTAATATCTTGTCATTCTAGAGTAATTTTCTGAAATGATTGGGCTACAGTGTAGAAAATTATATTTATCTTTTCTAACTGATTAATTCAGAGATCTTAAAGGTAAGTATAGTAAGGCTGCAATGTAGAAATAACCTCTAAAGTCTCTTTTCCTCAAATAATTTATTTTCTTCACTGAGTTTACTGCTTAACATTGTGTCTAGTTTTGGGTTTAAAATGACAGATACTTTTACTGTTAACATTTGTATTAAATTCCATTCTGTGAACAGATAAAAAAGTCTACTTGACAAGTTCTCAAAACTACAGAAAGATTTCAAGAAAAATCCTCATGGACAAAAAAATACATTTAAGGTGAATCACTGCTAGTATATTTGACAGGAAAAAAACCAAAAAACAACCAAACCCAGCTCAAACAATTTATGTTACTGGTTACTGCTTCACCTTCAACAGTATCAGCATGAATGTGTACATTAATCTTCACAATGGTCCAGAGAATGCCAGAATTTCAAGTATCGTGTTATTTACCCTAACTTACAGCACGTTTAGGGTGAAAGTTCTTGTCTTTATGTATAACTATCATTATCCAGACAAATTTTTTTAATCAGCATCAGTTCAGCTGGCTTCTTTGGAACTATGGTAATTTAGTTATAGTTGTGCCTATATTTGTATATTTCTGTGTGTTTGTGTACACATACCTGTCTGTGTGGGTGGAGGATACATACAGAAAAAGTGAATAGAAGTAACAGTAATAGAAGTAACTGTCTTCTTTAGTGAAAAGCAGACATATCTGCACAACTTTGCAAATGCTGAATGTTGGAATAGTGTGTGAGACAAAATCAAGTAACTGTCACTCCTTCTGTTTTATTTTTATCTTGTTATGGTACAAAACTATGGGGGATATGTTATTATTCAGGCAAATAGTATGTTGCACAAGTAAATTATAAATGTACCCTCCAATATTTCAAAGATCCCACAACCCTTATTCTCTAAAATCTGATTTTATTTTACCAATTACATTGCAAATTAGATACAAAAGGTTTTATAAAATAGCGTACTTTAACTGCTTGCTGGCATATATCTGTTTAATGTATTCTTTTACTTCCACAAGGAACACATACCAGGCCTCTTTGGTACATCTGTAAAACTGTAGATCTCTTTAGTCTTCAGTGGAAAAATAGACACTGATATGCTGACATCACTGATACTTCTAATCTGAATTAAAGATGGCAATGTTAAAACTAGAACTAAAACACATAGAAACATGCCAGTTGGTGACATTCATCATTCTTTCAAAAGCACAACATGGGACTTCAGAAAATTCTGAAATCATCTATATTCCAAAGTCAATATTATTTTAATATTAGGAGGCATTATGTTAGTACGGAAAATCATATCCAGAACACTATTAATTCAACGACTTAACATATTCAACAGCTAAATGCACTTACTCAGCTACCCTGTTCATCTGATCACTCCTGGTTCTGGTGTGTTTTGTCAGAAGTGATGGTTGGTGACACCTCCAGTTCCTGAATTTGGAAAAATCACTCCAGTCCAAAAATATTATTCTTTAAACCTTATTATGCAACTAGAGCATTTTACCTTGGATAGAAAGAAGAGGGATTCAAAGAACCTTGGGCATAATCTTCAGTGGATTTTGGAGAATTTTACTCTGGATAGCATGAAGGTAAATTCTAAGTTGTTTTGTACTGTAAGAACACAAATCATGCAGGAAATTTATGAATGATGGAAGTTTCTCAGTTTGAAAGTCATATTTCGTCATCAAATAAAACCTATGTACACTGCATGAAATGAACAATATCAGATCAATAATCATCTGTTTATGATGATAAATATGGCTAAAAAACCTTTGTGCAGTTTTTATTTATTTGTTTTCTTAATTTATTTGTCATTTGAAATTTTTCATAATTGATTGAACATACCAAACCACTGATAATAAGTCTTCACAAGCATACTGCATTGAGTTTGGATCAAGAAAATTTATGCCTTGACATGAATTAACTTTCCTATAATGTGCAAAGGAATAACAAGTGAAAAGTCTTCCCTCTGCAGTTGTTCTAATTAGACAATGACATATAGCATTATAAGAATCCGAGATAGTGGAAAAGACAAATAATTGAAATCACATTGTTGTGCTTACTAAACATGAAATTAATGTTTGTTTTTATATTTCAAAGTGATTCTAAGTGAGCTTTTCTGTAGTCACTTGGAATGTAAGTATTAATAACCTTGTAGCTCTATAGTGTTAAATATTTGTTGCGCGTTAAATTCTTAAGATTATAAATAGACCAACAATAAATCCTTGGATCATCAATTATGTAAGATCTGTTCATTTTGCCCATAATGAAATTCTAAGTAAACATTCAAAAACACCTAGCAAAAAGGTCAGCAGCAGTTTGTATATTTTCATGTTGAATTATATTTAAATGAATGCAAAAATACATAAACACAGTCATTAATTTGTTGGCTGCGTGTTGGAAAGCGAAGTGAATAGAGGTACTCCTAAGTCCTTGACGTTAATTGTGTCACTCTATTAACTTCTGTGACTTGAAAATTGATCAGTGATTTGGTAGATTATCAGATATTTGCATTACTGACCTAGTCATTTTGACAGGGCTTGAGTGGGGTTTCACATGCACGAAAAAAGTTTTCATCTTATTTTGCAAAAGGATAAAAGTGGGTGTTTTTTTTTTTTTCCCACTCAGATGACACATAGCGGCACAAATTATATCAAGAGAGATTTAAGGAAGATAAAATATGAGACAGTTGTTAAAGAAGAATGTGCTGTTGAGATCTACAGATGTAGGTAGTGTCCCAGTTTTCTGCTTATCAGGCAAGAAGAAGGGGAAAGCTAAAATCAAACATAATGTATGAAGAGAAAAGATGAAAAGAGTGGACCTATGGATCCTACTTATCCAAGCCAAAAGAATCCATTTTCTTTGTAAGAAGATGAAGGATACCTGAGGAAATCCATTAGAAAAATTAATTAAAGTATTTATGAAAAAAAAGTGTCAACTCTGAAATACAATATGTACTCATACCAACCTATAAGGCTGTGTTTATACTGCTAAATGAAAGGTCAGCTATCAACACTTGCTCTGAGGCTATCGCTTTGTCTCCTTTTTTAATCACACTGCTTGTCATCAGCTTTTTCCCCAGGGAGTTTCATCTTTGAGGAGGTTAGTTACCCATGAGAAACCCAGGGAATGATTTAACAGTTAAACCGTGCATCAGGGTTTAAGTGCTACATTCATTCCATTGTCCTTTTATTTCAGTGTAGAGATATATCACAAATTGCTTGCTAAGATATTAAGATAAAAAAGAAAGAAAATAAATCATGCATTATGTAGATAAGATCAGGTTTTAATACCCCAAGCAGAAAGTAGCTATGTCATTTGAAATTTACAAATGAGTCATAATGTATTTGTCACCAAGAACAGGAGTTCCAGAAATTTATCTATATACAAATGCTCCTTAAAAAGAAAAATACTCTAAGACATGTCAAAATTGTTCAAATAAAGACTCAAAAAAACATAAAAAGACACTTTATATAACTTAATTTGTTGAAAGCAAGAAAATTCAGAAAGCTTGACAGTTTGACTCAGCATGTATGCTTTGTATTACACAGATTTCTCTGTATTTCTCAGGTAATTCCCAGAGATTAACCTGATTATGCCATATTTTTCTCTAAGATTTTCACTATTTTCAAATTTAGACTAGAAATATCATAAGAGCAGTCTTATAAAGCAACATATTTCCAAGAAGCATGTGTTGAGAAATTCTTGTAAAGATGGATTTTACATATCACAACAACTATGAATTTCCTGATGGGTGTATTTGTCCACTATTCATTAGGTGCTGCTACTAACTTGACATGTCTTCATTCTCCTTTATTTCTTCAAAGTTTTAAATTAGTTAAAAGTAATTAACTAGGTATGTAGAAGTTGGTATTTATTAACAAGTTATGACTATTTGAAATAATGGGTCTTCCAGAACATCAAATCTTCATTAACTGTGCACAGACTTGAATCTCTCATCTGGCTGTACCAAATTCACTGCAGTTTTCCAAGTAATATTGATGTTTTAAAAAAAAAAAATTCAGATTTTGAGAAGTCTCTTTTAGAAATGGAGTTTATGTATTTGGAGAACACTGAAACTGAAACGTGCTTTCCTTTCTTGCTTGCTATAAACCCCATCATAAAAAAAAATTGTATCAAAACAAAAAAAAAAAAAAGAAACCAAAAACAACCCCTCCAAAAACCTGAAACAACAATCCTCCTCTGTTTTCTTTTTCACAGTAGTGTCTTCCACTCCCCTGTCTTACAAATTAAAACTGCATGTTTCATTATGATTTTTTCAGCTTTTTAATGGCAATGTTATAATGCTCTGATTTCTGCCATAGAAGCACATAATAAGTAAGTTGGGTAAAATATACTTTTATTAAATGCTTATCTTTTTGCAAGGAACCTTGGCCTTGGCAGCTTCTCCATATAGTACTGAAACATTGTAAAAAGCAGATAAAAACTTGCTGTCAAAACATCGTTTTTAGTGATTTGTAGATAGAACACTAGCTGAACGGTTTGTGTTTGTGTTGTGGAGTCTGTCATCATAATATTGGTACAGCAGAGGTAACCTTTAAATATATCATCATAAGATCTTTTCTAGCTGTCTAAACTTAGAAATTTTTAATACAGATGGATAGATATCATTGCTTGCAATGTAATTTCAGTTGGGAGAGAAGAAAGTACTTGGAAAAATACTTCATATTTATACCCTTTTTTCTTTTGTGCAATAAGAATTTATTTTTTATCATATTGCTATGAAATTGTGTTTTTTACATTCAGTTGCTTACCTTGTAATTAATTATGTAGAAGACTGTGCTGGACTAATAGAATTCTTATGTTTATTTCTAACACATTTTGATTTTATCCTGATGTGAGTCACTGCTTTTCAGAATAGTGAAAAATACAACCAATTCATATGTGTGGTTGCATGCTTGTCAGCCTCATTTGGGCAAGTATTTCAATTTTTTTGTTCAAAAACATTTTTTAGTCCATACTTGATTTCTTAACTATTAAAAGTAATCCTTCAGTGGCAGTGGTTTCACTTATCAGCAATATTTTTAAGTTAGATCCTACTTTATTCATTAATCAGGGGATTCCCACATCTCTTAAAAATAGGAATTAATACACTGGTGTCTAAATATTGCTACTTGCATTTGCTTTGCTAGTTCTCTAAAGCAGAAAGGAGTAAGCCCACAATTTATCACACAGATTTATCTCACAAGCATGAGACAAGCAAACATGGCAGTATTTTTATTGAAGTACTTGTGTGAAACTAATTACTATAATTATATATGTTGTCCAGTATGAAGTTACCATGACAAGAAAAAAGATTTACATGGAAACTGTGTCTGTCATCTTAGTTAAACGAGCATCTTGCAAGATCTCTCTTCCCTTTTCAGGGTATTTTTTCATAACATTCTTGAAAATTGCTATCTGAATCAATTGTATTTAAGTGTTTTTCAAAGGCCTTTAATATTGCTACTACATGGAATGGAAACTGTGATTTCCATTCTTAAAATACAGTAATACTTGTTAATGCAACAAGATTGTCTGTTTACAAAAGGTTTCTTTTTTACTTTTTTCTTCCTCTTTTTCTGTTTCATCTTAAAACCATTGCTGCCATCTCTGAACTTTAATAGTTGTATCTTACATTTCATTTGTCAGTCTTGAATCTAGAAAACAAGATTCCCAGATGAAAGTTAGAGACTGAAGTCATGAACTGTCTAGACTTCATTATTCTTCATTTATTGCCTAAGGACAGATGTACAGTATGCAGCCTGCTACAAGACTTTTTATGTTTAAGTGAATAAATGTGATTGGATATTAAAAGAATTCTCATAACTGTAACATCTATGGAGTTCTGAAAAAAAAAAATACAGAAAACCTGCCTATTGGTCCTCCAAATGGAGTTCACTAAGCTCATGAAGGGCAAGAAGCAGAAACTGGTGTTTCGGTGCATCTCTATAATCCTGCGTTCCTATGTCTCCAATAAAAACAATGGAGGATATTAAACACCTATTTCATAGAACTATAGAACCATAGAATCACAGATTTATTGAATAGTTTGGATTAGAATGCCCAACCCCCTACAGTGAGCAGGGACATCTTCAGCTAGGTCAGGTTGTCCAGAGCGCCATCCAACACGACCTTGAACATTCCCAGGAATGAGGTATCTATCACCTCTCCAAGCAACTTGTTCCACTTTTTCACCAACATTGCCTTAAAGATTTCTTTCTTATACCTAGTCTAAATCTATGGTCTTTTAGTTTAAAACCATCACCCTTTGTTTTATCACAACAGGCCCCACTAAGAAAGTTTGTCCTAACCTTTCTTATAAGCCCCCTTTAAGTACTGAAAGGCTGCAGTAAGTTTTCCGCAGAACCTTCTCTTCTTCAGGCTGAACAACCCAGCTCACTCAGCCTGTCTTCATAGGAGAGGTGCTCCAGCCCTCTGATGACTTCTGCGGCTCTTCTCTGAACCTGCTCCAACAGGATTATGTCTTTGCTATGCTGAGGGCTCCAGAGCTGAATGCAGTACTCCAGCTGGGGTCTCACCAGACTGGAGCAGAGGGGCAGAATCATCTCCCTCATCCTGCTGGCCAAGCTATTTTTGATGCAGCACAGGATTCTGTTGGCTTTCTAGGCTGAAAACACACACTGCCAGCTTATCTTATGCATCCACCAGTACCTGCAAGTCATTTACCCCAGGCTGGCCTCAATCTTTTCATCCCCCAGCCTGTATTGATACCAGTAGTTGCCCTGGCCAAGGTTCAGGACCTTTCACTTAGCCTTGTTGAACTTCATGAGGTTCATGTGGGCCCACTTCTCCAGGTTTTACAGCTCCCTTTGGACAGCATCCCATCCCTCAGGCATATCAACCGTACCTGGCGTAGACTTGTCTCCATGCCAAATGCCACTCTGAGCATGAACTTGCCTTCATGTTATCCTATAAAAACATACTTCCCTCCCCATAACAAACAAACCAAGAAAGCTTGTTGTCGATCACTCAGTCTAATTGCGTTGCTAAGCTGCAGTATTATTCTTGCAAGTGAAACTAGTGGACGAGGCGCCATATATTTTTAACAAATAATAAACATTTGAGATCAGTTTACAGTGGTTTCTGTGTGCTGGCATAACATTTTCTGCTGTCTTTTTCACTACTTAAAAATGTAAGTAATCCAGGACTACAGATATTAAGTGCAGGTATCATTTCTTATCTCTCATTGCAATGGGGTCCATTTGTCTCATTTTCAGATGCTATGAATCCTGCCCTTTCAGTGCTTCCCTTAATTGCTCCACAGCACTCTCTCAAGTACATTCTTCCTGCTGCCTCAAAGATGGGATGCAGAGAACTACCTGTATCTGTCACATAGCAGACATTTACTGCAGGGCAAATCATAGCTCCCTTGACTTCAAGGATGTGAAATGTTTTTCAGCTCAGTTTCACCGCCTGCTGCAGTTAAATTTACTCTGGAGACTTTCCTTAATTGGTTTGGTAGCATGTTAGCAGCTGGCATATAATGATATGACCTAAAAAGTCTGCTAGCATGTATTACTGAATGCAAATTTTCATATCTTTTATTCTTTTATGAACTTTTCAGTTTAGTTGTTGTCACAGTCCCATATCCAACAAAGAAATCCACAGGAATATCATGCCTGCATTTTGCCACAATGAAATTGTGGTGCCCTGCGTTGTAATGAACTGTACTTAAATATATGCCATGACAAAAGCATGGCGGACTTGAAGTTATAGAATTTCAAAAGTATCAGGGGACACTTAATACTACTATTTGCCCCCACATTCAACTCATTTTTGAAACGGCTACCCAGAGATACAATATTTTCTGTGGTTTTATATCTGGCATACAGAATATACTAACCAAATTTGAGCAAAGTTCCTACAAGTCACAGAAGAGGCTT
The DNA here is from genome assembly GCA_009867235.2 of Psittacus erithacus. Taxonomy (NCBI): domain Eukaryota; kingdom Metazoa; phylum Chordata; class Aves; order Psittaciformes; family Psittacidae; genus Psittacus; species Psittacus erithacus. The sequence continues at coordinate 7,424 of WYDI02033663.1, read as the reverse complement.
TTGTAGTGTGATTACACATTTTTATAAATTATTCTCTGAGAATTTCTAAAGAACTCTTCATTGAAGTTGAAAATGGAAAAGCTAAGGATTTTGGAGTTTCCTCCACTACCCTACTCAAGGCATTTAGACTTTACCTACAAAGAAATGTCATGCAAACATGCACATACTTCACCCGTATACTTTACTTACATTCATCGTTCATCTGGCTGAGAGAGCAGAACCAGTAAATCCATTTCACTTTTGCACATGTGCAGGCAGTTCTGAATGGCGTGTCTCATTTCTGCATTAGCTTGAAACATCAACTTCACTATTCTCTGTACATGTTACCCCTACATGCCTGATATAGAAGGTAAAAGCTTTTGAAGATTTCACCATGAGCTAGCCTCCAATTCTTACTGCAGGATTCTAAATGTGTTATCAGACTCTAAGTTTGTAGTTACTTTCCCCAGAAGTTCTTCATTTTAGAAGTGACACCTTACATTCCACCTTGTAAGAAAACCACATGCATGGGAATGGGGGTTTTAGTTGAAGTGGAACAACAATTCTTAGCGTTTAATCTTCTTATGGGAAAAAAAACTGTCAGTTTGTTCAACATATCTTTGTTTTCTCTGTTTCAGCTTACTTCATAGACAGTTGACAGCAATCTTTTCTTGAAGTGCTAACAGATAACTCAGTAGTGTCTACTGTTTACCCTCAATAACTGTGACCTCTCTTTAGCTTGCACAAGAAAATCATAGTGTTGGCAGAGGTAGACCTCTGCTTTTTAAAACATTTGTGGAAGTGTGTGAATGACAGGGATCTCCATGAACAAAGGCACTTAAGTGCTCGCATAAACAAACACTCCACCACATAAGGATTGGAAATTGTAGTCTCAAGGGAAAAAAACCCTACATATAAAACCTTATGAAGCAGAAACTCTCTTAGAATTATCTACAGTTTCAGATTACCTTTTTTCCTAGCCCCACCACAAATAGATAAACACGTTTTTTAAGCAAGGAAAAAAAAAATCTTGTGTAATTTGATTACTCTGCTTCTCTTCTCTTTTCCCTCTTAGCCTCTTATCATGGATAAAAATATCCAGCTAAAATACAAAATGCTTCCTTGAGGTGACCTTGAGGTAGATACTCTGCCAACTACAAGTAGAATTAAGATCACTATGTTTCATCGGTTTTTAGTACAGAAAAATAAATCTTCCTGGAGCCCATAACATCTAGAAGTCTACATTTAAGTCTGCAATTAACCTGGATTTCTTTCAAAAGTTTGTAAACTTCTTCAGACTTTTTCATGGCCATAGATAATGTATTATCTTAGGGCTGAAACCACTAATTTTGGGTGATTTTATCTCATGATATTTTGCATGCATGCTTCTTGCTGTTGTCATCATTCTTGACTTTCAAGATGCATTGTTGGTTTGTGTTTGATTAAATGCTCTACAGGCATCTCTATTCTGCTTTTATCCTTCAGATTTATTCTCATTTTCTAAAATAAGTACTTAATGTCTTAATTTTCAATACATGATACCTTTCCATATGTTTTGCTTTCCATCCATGTGATTGTTCTCTTTTCTACCTGAAAAGTTTTCTAGTGTAATCAGTTTAATCCTAGAGAATATGATCTGGAGCTTGGTGTTAATCTCCAGCACAGAGATCTCTATTGAATTAATATGGCTGAATATTAGAAATACACAGAAATGTAGTTTATCCTGGGTGAGATATACACAGCTTATGCATCTTCTATTTTTTTCTTTTTTTTTTTTTTTCCTTAGGGGCAGTTTTATATCTTTATTAAAACCATTTTTGGAATAATGCTACATTTGAAAACTGTTTTTATGTATTGTTGTTGTTAAAATTAATTCTTACATTATGTATGTTTTTTGTAATGATAGTAATTATTTTTTCCAAATATTATCTTAATTTAAAGAGAAATAATTCACCTGAAAATTAATCGACAAAGCACACTGTAATCTTGTGTATGCAATGAAATGAAAATATTTCCAGGCTCCTGATCATCTTGAAATCTGTGGATTAAGTTTATTCATTTAGGAATACTGTGAATTCAGTTCCCAGATGCTTCAGAATGTAAGCTGGAATTCTGCGGTAAGTTGATATGATTATGCAATAGCATATTGGCTTCCCCATATTTTAACATCAGTGAAACTGAAATGATATGAGTTCAAGGAAGCCTACTTGCCTTTCATGATGTGAGGTTTAATGTACATGGATTTGCATTTTACATCTAGTGCAGGCACTCCTCAGTCCAAAGGCAACTGCCCCACCTGCTGCTAAAGAAACCCTCTCAGACTTCAATAAGGCATTGAGGGGACAGCTGACTGTAGCAGCTACTTGCTGCTGATCCACATCTACCTCTAGACAGAAGTCTTGATGAATACCATTAGATTAAACTATCTGAAATGGTGATTTACTGGCACTTATGAACAAATCTTTCTCCATGCAGGGGACTTTTATGGCTTAATTATGCTTTGCAGAATTACAATGCTGAAAACACACTTAAACCAAAAGCTTGGAAGAAGATGGATTATAAGGTTTTCTTGTCTTTGACTGGGTTTAATAATAAAAAGATGAGCTGCTTTGCATCCATTAAAATGTTCCCAGACTAGACTGCTGTTTCCTATGAGGTTTGCTGTTTCCTATGAGGTTTGCTGTTTCTTTCTTAGAAGGATTTGTGTGTGTCTTCATACCTCTTTTCCATCATGAAATCTCTGAAATTTCTGTCGTAAGACCTCTGATTCTTTTCTTTCCTTCTGCTTCAATGTTTCTGTTAAATTTTGCTAGCATTTAGAAAGAGATTATTGTTAATATCTGTTACACTCCTTGGAAGGAGAGTATTTTCCTTAAAGTGTCATTACTGTGAAAACTCTCAGCTAGTTTCCAACAGGGTAACACAGATGCTGTTATGGCTGATATCAGGTTTTTGGTTTTTTTTCCTTGTCTATTCACTAGCAAAACCACAAACTTTCTATAGAAAATGAGGACATTCCTAGTTTTCCTTGAAAGTACAATTTTATTTTCCAGTCATATCCAGTTTGATTGTTGCCCAACTGTAGGGACCCAGATGTAGGAGACCGGCCGGAGTCAAGACACTAACTCAATATGAGTGATGGAGTTTGCTCGTTTATTGCGCAGTTATAATTCATATTTATACCCCCTCAGGCTGATCACATGCACCACCTTACACAGTGATTGGTCACCTGGGTTGTGCATGCGCTCACATCCGGCTTCATTTGTTAACTCTCTCCATGCTGTTCCCTACACCCAACCTCAGCAGAGAAGGAAGTAATAGCATTTGGAGTTTCATTCTTAATTCTGTTGCAAACCCTCAATTATCTGGATTTTTATTATAAAATCTTTAGTCCAACACAGATTGGGCATGCTTACTTTAGCAGTGCAAAAGTATTGCATACAGTCTAATATTTAGAGCAGTCATCTGAGATGCCAAAGATCCAGATTCAAGTATCTACTTCTGTTACCACTAATAATTCAGTGATGGCTAAACTCCAAAAGATTTAAGAAAATCTTCTCATCTGGAAAACCTGCCTCAGAACTGTAAAGTCTGCAAATTATTAATCTGAAATACAGTATCTGATAGAGTCAGAAACTTACTGGACCTTCCTTTTGCTTCCTACATCAGCTTCATATTCAGTAACATTCTTGCAGGGTGATCATTTTCAAGTTTTTGTTTGTTTCTTTTTGCTACATCTGTTCATCTTTGCAGTAGAGGAAGGACCAGTGTGAGGCACTGATATATCTTTTTCATCCATAAGGAAACAGAATTTTTAACACCACATTACCTTGTAGCAAAATCAAAATACTTGGGTTAAAACACCATCTAAAGTGCAGCTCTTCTAATTAACTTCAGTTTAAGAAAATATTTTAACTTTGAAGTGAAAGAAACTGGAAAACAAACACTCATGTACTGACCAATAGCTGAAGAACTTAAGAATCCCTGATTTGCAGCTATTCTTCATTGTCTTTGACCTAAGAATAGTACTTGAAGGTAACAATTTGCATGTGAAGAAAGTATTTGATGTGCTAATGAAAAAGCAGGAATGGGCTTCATATCAGCTGAGATCCTTATACCGCAAGTGTTCAAAGCATTAGGTTACTGTACACACCTATTTTTTTAAATCCATTCTGCCATTGGATAAACTATATTCAGGAGGGTTTTTAGATATACACCTTTTTATCCATGTCTGTTCTCTTGCTTAGGCTTAATAGTGATGTGAATCTGAGATAATATTCTGGTTTCAGTAGGGATAGATTTTCCTACTATAGGCTAGTGCAGTGCTGTATTTGTCTTCAGTATGAGAATAATGCTGATAGCACACTGATGTTCTAGTTGCTCCTTAGTAGCACTTGCCCTAAATAAGGATTTTTCAGTCTCATGCTCTGCCAGTGAGGAGGGACACAGGAAGCTAGGAGGGAGCAGAGACAGGACACCTGACCCAAACTAGGCAAAGGAGTATTCCATACCACAGCACATCATGCCCAGTATATGAATTGAGAGGCGTTACCCAGAAGAAAGCAATTATTGCTCGAGTCAGGCTGGGTATCAGACAGCAGGTGGTGAGTAATTGTATTGTGTATCACTTGTGTTTATTGTTTTCTTTACTTTCCCCCGTTAGTTTTATATTCTCTCTCCTTGTTATTTTCCCTATCATTATTATTAGTAGGAGTAGTATTAGGTTTACATTTTACTTTAGTTATTAAACTGCTTTTATCTCAACCTGCAGGTTTCATGTTCTTTCGATTCTTCTCCCCATCCCACCCAGGGGCGGTAAAGGGGGTGGGGGGGGGAGCGAGCAGCTGCATGGTGCTGCATTACCAGCGGGGTCTAAACCACAACAAGTCGCTCACATCTTAAAAACAATATTTTACATTTAATTCTGATTACTGGGAACGTATTTTTTAAGAAGTTGTAAGATTTCCTCTTATGAATTTGACTCTAAATATACCTCTTTTCCAGATTTTTGTGGCAAAAATTATATATAAGTATATAAATATACATATATATATATAAAAATACACATATATATAATTACTACTCACATGGGTCTTCTGAAGGTCCATGGGAAAATAGAAGACTAAAAGAAACCACATATGCTTGAGCTGTTCTCTACTGAGAAAAACCACTGAAATAGCTGATCACAGTTGCAGCAGCAGCTGCCACTGAAGAACTGAAAAAAAAATAAATGTAATACTATAGGTCTTTTTTACTGCTTTGATAGAGGAAAACAGAAAGGGATCGCATCACTGGGAGAACATTATGTACACTTTAAAAGCATTTGCAAAGAGGCAAAATATTTATATTTCACTTCACAATTCTCTTTAGATACCCCTTTGTCAACTTTGCTTTTTCTTATTGTCCCTGCATTTTCTTATTGTTCCTGAATATCAGATAAAGATATCATATCACTGTAAATAAAAATGAGGAAAAATACCCAAGTTAAAAAAAAAAAAAAACAAAAAAACAAGAGAAAGTTCAACTGAAGAAGGTTTTGAAAGGAAGTTTTCTAAAAATGAAAGTGAAATACAAACAGTGCTGATAGGTTTACATGTGTTTTGATGTGTTTTGATGGTGGCATGGATTTTTACTCTCTTCTGTAGCTAAAATCACTAAAGCTATTATACTGTTTTGATTTCTCTTCTGTTGTAAGGAAAAGTAAATTCTCAATACACTTCGAGTACTGTGTTTGCTCTTCTCCTAAAAGGTGCTGTCACTACAGTCACCGTAACTAGAATGATGATGAGAATGATGATGAGAATATGCGCCATTTTTTTCTTTTTGATAGCCATGGCACACTAGTACTTAGAAAATCATTCTCTGTGAATAAAGGAAACCCAAACAAACTTAAACAATGCTTTAATGATAATATGAGTAACATTATCGCTTTATCATTATGGGAATGGCTGCAAAAAAGTTAGCTCTGTAACAGGAACATCATTTACAGACATGATCAAGACAATAATGGCCCTGAGATGAAGACAGTGCTCTTAGATCCAAGAATGTTTAAATGAAAATATTTTTTAGTTGCAGAATGTTTTCTTGCAATGAAATGTTGTGCAAATACAAGTGCAACAACAAACACAAAACCAGAAAGTGAAGAGGCATGCTAGAGACATAGCAAATTAGTAGTTTGCATATTTATGACTCATAAATCAACAGCACTTTGAAGTTATGCAAAACAGTTCAATAGAAATGAGAATTGTGTCAGAGACACCTAAGAAAAGCTCCATTAAATCAATATGAATCCAAAGTGTTCTGTTATTTGAAGAAAAATCATGGTAACGCAACATTAATTTATATATTTGCAAGTCACAAATTCAAAATGTTAACTTTCCCTGTTCCTTTGTAACATGGCAAGGCAGATTTTATAGCATAATATGTAACTATAATAGAATAATAACAAGCAAAATTTTTGTACGTTAACATAATACTGACAAAAGGAAGCCAAATTAAAATATTTATAGCCAACATTTTAAATATTTTAAGTTGGCGAAAGTTCTGGATGAAAGTTCTTATCAGTCAGATGTAAGCTCAGTTAAAGTATAGAATTTAAATACATAGTAGTTTAAAAATATTATCTGTATCAAAAATTATGAAGGAAAAAAAAATCTGAGTTGATTATCTTTTACCAGATGCTAAAGTTACAGCTGATTCTAGGGTTACCTTGTTGACACACTGTTCAAATGCTTAAAACCCTGATTTGCCTATCTTGACAAATGCATAATTGACATGCGTAATTCAATCCATATAACCTTAAATATCAGATAACTAGAATTGTTCTTTTTCTAAAGTAGAAATAAGAGTTGCTATATTTTTGTAACAGTGGTCTAAAATATTTCCAACTATGTTTAACTAGGTTTGTTGCTACTGTGTGGAATACACAGTAATATATTTCAAAACCATTCAGCGGAACCTACAGTAGCCTAGTACTGTTGAGCTGACTGTTCACTGAAAGGCACCCTTTCTTGCTTTCACCACTTTTTTTGTGCTCATTATGATATTTTCTGGACCCCTATTTGGCTAAGTCAGTTCATTGAAACAATAGAAATCAAATCTAGGAAAAAAAAATGGATAAATGAAGGGAGAAGAGCCTTATGCCCCTTAAGACCCAACACAACTGAAGGGCACATATTGTTGTTAGCAGGAAAATAACATTCTTTCTCAAGTACTTCTTGCTAACAAGATCCAAATTTAGGTCAAGATCTATATCATAGAGTCATAGAATCATAGCATAGTTAGGATTGGAAAGGACCTTAAGATCATCTAGTTCCAACCACCCTGACAGGGTCAGGGACACCTCACGCTAAACAATGTCACCCAAGGCTCTGTCCAATCTGGCTTGAACACTGCCAGGGATGGAGCATTCACAGCTTCCTTGGACAACCCATTCCAGTGCCTCA